>CALQYR020007486.1:453834-546545 GCA_943334845.2 Auanema sp. JU1783 | reverse complement strand
GGGTGGTTGTGAAGAACGAGGGGGGTGGAAGAGATGAGGTTGTTGGAAGGCGGTGGTGGTAGTGCTGAGGAAGAACTATGGAAATTTCGCGCATCATCACATTAAGCTTCATTCGGCTGGCTCTCAATTATTTTTTTTTTCGACAGCTTTCTTGGCGTTTCCATAATTGGTCACGCTGAAGCCCTCGGCTTTTTTTGCTTCTTCTCTCAGTTGTTAAGCTTCTTCTCTTCGTAAGTTTTCATATCTATTTCTTCATTCGCTTCTTATGAATGCTCGATATTTATCTTTATTTGAGCTTCATTAGTACAAGATGTCTTTATGTGTTTATCAGTTTAAATATCGTCGCATCACGAAATACAAACGATGCAGGTGTAGCCTTGAGGCTATTTCAGCTTCCGTATTCAATATCATTACACGTCTTTCTCAATATCATATATTCATATCTATATCATCATCATAGTATAGATGACGATGATGAACTGTCTTTCAAGACAATATTCTGAAACAAAAGATTCATTCAGGCATTTTACGTGTATGGATCTTCATACTATTACTCAATACATACAAGCTTCACTCTCTCTCTCTCTCTTTCTCTCTGTTACTTTCTGTTTCTCTCTTTCTGAGCTCTTCATCTCCTCTCAAACTCAGCTTGTGCTTTCTCACATTTTCATTCAATTTTACTTTTTCTTTTCTGTTCAGATGGCTCTCGGATAGAAATTCTTGTTGAGCTGTCTCCTATTAGAATATTCCATGGCTATCTGGTCGCGTTTCTCGCTTTTCCTGATTGTCTAGATGGCTTTTCTGACTGCCTCACTCTCTCATTCTCTTCCTCACCCTCATATCCTATATTCTCATTCTGTCCAATATAACCTAAGGTAGAAGAGGAGGAGGATGAGGGAAAGAGAAGGGTTTGGGAGGAGGAGAGATGAAGGTGGTGAGCTCCAACTCGTTCATCTTTAACTGCTCTTCCCTTGTTCCTGCCCATTCTTCTAGTTCAACAATAGATTCCTTTATATTTATCTTTACTATATGAATATATATAAACTTTTTATTTGTTAATGGTCTCTGAACATCACAAAGTGAAACAAAAGGATGTGAGCTGAACCATTTCCTTATATGGTTGTGAGCGATTGAGCGAGACCGTCGGACCAAACAGTCTTAGCTTTCAGTTAGTTTCACAGACATTCAGAAGGATGATCAAGTGCTTTCGTTTACTTATATTCAATGGTTCAGAAAGAAGAGATAGAGAGAGAGAGAGATTGAGGGAGGGAGAGAGAAAGAGAGAAAACCATTTCTCCTTTACTCTCATTCATTCCCTCTATATTACCATTCTACCTTTAACGGAAACCTGAAAGGAATCTAACCCAATGCTTTACTGTTTGCTTAGATTTTCTCGACCGATACACACAAGGCCAGACACCTTACCCTTCTTTACAACAAATTTTATAATATTTGTTAATAGATTAACCTTATACCGTATGGTTAGTCATTATATAATTTTCATTTTTTTCTTTTTTTTCTTCTTCGATGATTCGTTGAGCAAATGGAATGACAGCACATCATCACTTGATTAGCCGATTTCATGAGTACTTTCATTGAAATTTCATTTTGGCCCTGATGTCTTCTTCTTCTTCTTCTTATTCGAAACCTTGCTTCACACACTCTCATACACTTCTTCTTTCGATTATTCTTTATTCGCATTTTCATATTTTCTGTTCCTTATTTTGCTTTGCAACTCTTTCATTCCCTCTCTTCTCCTCCCTCCTTTCCTCTCTCTCCCTCTCTAATGAACTTTGTTGCATCAGCGTCCTCATAAGACAACTCTCGATGAAGACGTATATACATATTGAAAAATATAATTTTTAATTGAAATTATGAAGATAATGATGTGCGAGCTGTTTGATTCTCTTTCTGTCTCTTCCTTTCTCTCCCTCTCTCTAGATCTCTTTCCATATGCTCCATTCATCTGCTGACTGTTTATGTTATAACATCTTCTTATTATCTGTAGTCTCCAATCATTGAGTGAATTGAAATTCAAATGATCATTTGAAGAAGACTATGATGAAGAAGACATAATAACTTGAGCTATAACCATATACTGATTATGCGTATATGCTAATGTCGAATCAATAACTATATCATATAATTGATATGAATAGCTATGTCAATCATAGAAATGAACCATTTTTCCCCTGTAAATATACGAATTGCTACCAAAGCTTCTCATTCATTTAAGCCGATGAACAAGCATTGCAAAACATCAAAAATCTCCCAAAAAAACTTTTTTTTCATCTTTTTCCTCCTTTAGGCTTCACCTCTTCCATTCATGTGTGATGTTCTATCATTTTTCTATTTATTTGTATAATTATATTATAATTTATGGAATTTTCACTGTTTTGCTAGAGAGGACGAAGAACGTCTTCTGAGATTTCACTTGACAACGCGGCCTCTTCAGAGAAACACTTTTCTCCTCTCACTCCTCCACTGTCTATCTTATACTATCCATCTTGTAGAAGCTTCGTCTTCCTCATCTTTGATTTCATTCAAAATACCGATAGAGAAAGATGATAAAACTGGAAAAACATCCATACAGTCTATATGAGTATGAGAGAACGAGGGTAACTAGAAGAGGAAAAGGTTGAGGAGCTAAGTCGATGGACTGTTTGCTCACGCCTCAGCTCACGTATGTTGTGACCGTAAAAGGTAAAGAAAATAGATGGTAGGTGGTATGAAGTGAGAAAGAATGCTCTCACCCGCTTTCTCTTTCTCTCTCTCTCTATCTCTATCTCTCTCTCTCTCTCTCTTTATTTCTTTATAAAAAGAAAAGCATATGATTTGGTTGTTGAACATACACCCAGACAGTATAGACGCATCAACGTGTATGACAAAGCCAATTTATGTTTATTAGCTTTTAACAGTTATATATCCCGTTGCTTTGACTCACTCGTCTTCAAGCGTACATATAAACCTGAGTTTTCCAACTTCTCACTATTACTTTGAACGTTTTCACGTCATTCACGTGAGGACATCTTCTGTTGACCGCTACCACGTTCTCATTTGAATTTTCATTTGCAAAGTTGGTAGAGCATAAGGAGCGGTTGCATTCAACTCATCTCTCTCTCACTCATTCTCTGCATTCTTGTATTCTAATTCATATTCATCTTTCATCCAAAATAATAAAGTTGATAACATTCATGTTATATGGCCAAATATGACGAAAAAGAAGAAAAAAAAGAGTAAAAGAAGACAGAAGACGACAAGATGAGAAGTCTCTGTTTGTCTTCTAGCTCCTTCACATTCATCCGGCCTTTTAGCCTTTTTCTTCTTCTTTGATTATTGATTGATTTCCAAATAAAGTATAAACATATGGAAGTCATAACATCAAGATAGGAATCATCTGACGCTTCACTGAATATCACTCAAAACCAATTGGTAAAGAAGCAAAGATTCAATAATTGCTTTTTTTTTTTCATTTTCTCAAAAACAGTTAGCTGTCTGTCAGTTTTTACTGATTCTTCAATATCCATCACTTCCTACATCATATTCATTTTGAGCTTTTCAGCCGTTTTTTTTGTGTTTTCACATATCTCTCTCTCTGTCTATCTCTCATTCTCTCTCCGAGTCAGAAGTCTGCTTATTCAAGCTTCATCATTACTATCTCTCTATCATATCTCTGTTTCTCTGAATCTCTTGTTGTTTCAGGCCTACAGAGCTTCATACACTCATATGCCCATATCTCTCCCATATAACTCTCTGATCATTAATTAATAGCCGAATGCATTAACAGAACACACAAAAACTTTGATCTTAGGACCTTCGATCGAATTCCTTCACCCTAATACAAACCTCCTTTAAACTGCTTTTGCTCATTTACTTTCACGTGTGTGTGTATGTGTGTGTTGTATCTTTCAACTGCCAACAACTACCGTTCACTTCAAAGCTGCTTTTCATTCATTTTGTCTGTGTGAGGCTTCAAATCACTAGGTTTCCCTCCACCTTCTCTACCACCACCATTTTCCCTTCATACCAAACCACGTTTTCCTTTCTCCCTCTCTCCCCCTCTTTCTCTCTCTCTCTCTCTAATTCATTTTCTCTCTGACACTCTCAGTCTTTATCATTTATATACTCAATGACTATATTTCCATCTCTTTTTCTTTCTCTTCTTTGCTCTTCGATATAGACGCACTCTTCGTCGAGCCGGTATTTGCCCAACTGGGCAGACATTAGGGCGATTCAGCTTTTTCCAGTCAAGACCTAACATACGGACCTCCCTCTTCTCCCACTACCTCTAACATTGCCAGCTCAACATCATACAATTTTCACATTTCTCTGCACTTTTTTTGTTCATTTTTTTCTGTGCTCAACTTACATTGCTCGCATCTCTCGGAATAGCAGTCAAAGAGCATCATTGATGTTTGATGGATATTCACGTGTTAAAGATCTTTACACGTAAAGCCATTCTGTTAACTATATGTTATAAATTAAGAAAAATAAGATGAAATTTCATACAAAACGGACATGCTCCTATGTTATAGTTGAATGGTGTAATTTGAATAAAAACATCCAGACTGCTCTATGTGTTCTCTATTGCAAATCGTACTTGGACTTTGAGTTAGCAAGGAATCTCTCGCTCTCTCTCTCTTCTATATTTCAACCATTCCCCTCCTCTTTATCTTTTTCATTCTTTCTCTCCCTCTCTACATATACATATCTAACCCTCCCACATATTTCCCTCTTTCTCTCTGTCTCTTATTCTCTCTGAAAGTTATCTGACGATGAACTGATGAGATAGCTGGACGAGCTTCAAAGAGAGACGGTATCAAGTTACATCAATGCTTCTTCATATTCAGTTGAAGATTTCTTACTTCTTGCTACTCATCGGCTTGTCTTGTTCCTCAATCTGCATCTCTACATCATTTCTGACGATTTCATTTCAAGAAAGCTTGAAGCCTTCTCATCATTCTCATCATCATTATCATCACCAGCTTCATCATCATAAGCTTCATCATCACCACAAATCTATATTTTACTCGTTGTTCTAACGAACTTTATGAAACGTTGTTGTAACTTTTCAAATGCTGACAGTTGTGTGCACTAATTTCAAATATCTTTTTGAAAAATCTTGTCGCTTTTCAACAAAATTATAAAATCCTCTCCTTAACTATATGGATATAGTATTCAGTATCTATTCTATATATAGTTAGATATACATTAATTAATATTCTACAACAACACATTACTAAATGTGCTCAGTTTTCACTTTCTACATCACATTTTCTCAGCTTTTTCATTTGCAATTTCTCAATAAGGGAAAAGCAAGTCGAGTGAAGAGAGAGAGAGAGAGAAAGAAAGAAAAAAAATTTTTTTTTCTACCAACAAGACTGAGAATATGTTTGACGTTTAACAAAACTTCTTAGCCCTCTCTCCCCTTTCTCCTCTCCCTCCCTCTCTCTCTCTCTCTTAGATATATAATATAAACATATTCAAGATTTATCTCATTAACTATACAATCTATGCCTTTATATGCTCACATACATACAAGGCACATCCTGTATGCTTCTATATTCTTCATAAATTGAAGATGAATGCAACCGACTGGTGATTGTGATGAGACAAACACAGCACTAATCATTACAATTTGTCTGGTCAGTTTCACGTGAACAATGCAAGCTTGCTCGTTCAACGTCATAATTGAATATGCAAATTAAGCCATAAATCATTCTATTCATTATAATATAAAAAAGCATATTGTTTAAGTAAGTTATTAACCGTATGCTTTCGATATATGCATAGCTGACCATGTATGTCTTCAACCTTCAACCCCCCCTCCCATCCTTTCCTTTCTCCTTCTTGTGATCATTCTATGTTCCCTCAATTGGTAGATGTCCGTTATCCAAATCAAATGCTAGAAGCCTTAACTCCTCTTTCTCTCTCTCTCTCTCTCTCTCTCTCTCTCTTTCCCTCTTTCTGGTTCTATGTAAAAGCAGCTCAGAGCATATAAGATAGAAATATATAGAAATAGGAGAGAGAAAAGAATAGTTGAAGAAAGAGTAGACCGTATCAGATTACTTGCTGCCGCACACTCACATACAACCGATTCATCCTGCTTCTTCTTTTCTTCTTCTTCGTCATCATCTTAAAGCTGAAGCTTCTGGTTCGTTTTCTTGTCTTCATCTCCTTTTTCTTTTTTGTTCTGTCTTAGCCGCCTTTTTAAACATTTTTGGAAACCGACAGTTTCTTTACAAAAAAAAAAAAAAAAGAAACCAAGACGGAAGAAGAAATAGAGACAAGCAGAAGCTGTGTTTCTGATTTACCCTCTCTATATCCCTTCTCTCTCTCTATTACTAATTCCCTCTATCTCTCTCTCTCCCAGACAACCTTTCCCGCATTTGGAAATGCGTGAACAAAAAGATTTTGTGAGTTAGTTCGTAAATGTAGGAAGATTGAACAACAATTTTCTTTCATTTATGAGCTAATTACCATCTCTAATTCATTTTACTGTAGTTTTAAGCTTTTCATGTTTTTAGCACTTGGAAGGCTAATTAGCAATCCATCGAAATTAATTTGCTTTTTAGGCGACATTTCTCTCTCTATCTCTCTGTAGGCTCTTCTCTCTCTATCTCTCTCTCTATCAAAGCCAATTCCCTTCTTACTTACCCTCTATTCCAGCTTCTTTACCTCCTCTATACCAACTACTTCCCCCCCCCCTCTCTCTCTCTTTTTCATACTATTGAAAGTTCTTAATAAATTTTTGAAATTCTTGAAATATCTTATCTTTATTCCCATTCACACGTAAAGCTCTCCCAATCGACCTTTCTCATCGTTTTCATTCACAAACTGAATATACTAAGGTCCAATATGTCTTCGAATTCCAATCCACCGACGTCTGTTCGCAATAACAACAAGCTCAAAGCTTAACGCCTCAGGGCTGTTTCCAAAAATGGCATGTTCATCATGTAGAAATGATATGTTCCTCTTTCGATTAAATCTTTTTCTTAATGATTCAAGTAGCCGTTCTTCAGCTTTCTTCTCCTTTTTTTACTTTTTTGATAAACGATGTTCTGTTCACATGTCAGAAGCTTACTAGCTTTTCCCGAACGATCATCATCACACAGATGGTCCAACTGATTTTCCGAAATCTTTTTTTCTTTTTTCTTTTCTGCCTTTCGGAAGAAAAACAATTTGTTGGACAAACAAAAGACAAGTTTGATTGTGAGAGAAATCGAGATAGAGAGAGAGGTAGAGAGAGAGAGGGAGGGAGAAAAAAGAAATATACTCTGAAATATATGTAATACCTTGAGATTTGTCAATAAAAATATTATGACATAACTGATAAAGACAGCTTCAGAGGGAGAGGGAAAGAGAGATTGATAGAGTTGGAGTGAAGAAGAGAGAAAGAGAGGGAGAGACAATAGAAGGCTGAGAGGATGAAATAAGAGGGGGAGAAAGTAGTGGGTTTAGCCAATAAGAGAGAAAAAGCTTCCAACCGTCACATGGTGAGGTGGTAATGAACAAGTTTTAGGGCACATAGTGCCTGAGCACCATAAATGGACCGATCTCCATACGGGAATACTTTCCTATTATCTATGCTTCCTCTTTCTCTCACATTTTAGCATTTTCTCTTCACCTCCATATCTCTCTTCCTTCTTCAACTGTCTATCTATCTCTCTCTCTGTACATCTCTCTATCTCTTGTTCATTTACATAATTTCTCTCTCAACAGCATTTGTGTGTAATGCAACAAAGATTCAAGCTTTATTCTCCTTTTTCGTCACCCTCATTCATTTGCTCATCGTTTATGCCACGCCTCTTCTGCAATGCCTGCACGGATTTGATTAGTATAGACTATGGGAAAAGAGGACCAAAACCGAAGCTTAACCAGTCAACACACAGACACTCACACATCCAACGTGTGTCAGATATCGATAAATTACATCTCCAGCTTACTAACTACATGAGAAGCTCTTTTTTTTCTTTTTCTCATTTGATCTACAGATTCCCTGCTTATACTACTTATTCCGGAAATCTCAAAGCTTTTCCCAAATCTTTTTGACCTTTCGAACGGCGAATGTGTTCATTCGGCTGTTGTTATCTTCCAACTTCATTTCAAAACTGCTTCTTTTCCTTTCTTACTTCTTGCATCCCTCTCTCTCTCTCACTCCCTCTCTATCCATCTATCTCATTCTCTTGCTGTCACCCTCGTTTTTTTGGCCCATCTTCCCTTTACAAGTCTTTATGCTAATACAATACAAAGGCCATCGCCTCGAGCGAACATTTTCAAGATTTTCAGCTTCTCCTTGCTCAGCCTATTGAATCTCAAGTTTCTTTTTGTTTTCTATCCAAAATCTAGCTAATATCTACCTTTTTTGCAATGAATCTGGAAAACATACACATGCAGAGACACGTACACGTACACACACACCGACTCACACACATGCATATACATACACACGTCTCCTTGTACACACAAACTCTTTTTTTTCACAAATATTTCGTTTATTCTTTATAATTTGAAGCTGTCAAATACAGCCCAGCAGACCCTATGGACCTCATGTTTTTGCTCTTTTCGTTTGGCCTACCACCATCTTCTACGACCATCACCAATTTTCTTCCCAGCTCATCATCGTCAATGCTCTGGTCAGTCTCTCATTCCGTTCTTGTCAGAAACTTTTTTTCTCTTGAGCTTTATGGCTTGAGTGAATGCTGATGGATTTTCGTTTGAACAGAATGTATGAGGAGTAACATGACGAGGAGAGAAACAAAAAAAGGAAGAAGAAAGAGTTTCTTTTTGCTTTTTCCCCTTTAAACTTTATAAAATTTCATTTCTTGATCTTCTCATGTGATGTAGAGAGGGAGAGTGATAGAGAGAGAGAGAAAGAGAAAGGAGGGAATAAAAAAGGAAGAGAGTAAGTTAGAGAGTAGAAATGAAAGAGAATGATAGTCAGAGTATTGGAGAAGGAAAGAGTGAACATGAAGGGTGAGGTTAGAAAGAATCATTCGACCTCTTGTCTTATCATTTCCATATTTGACTACAATCGTTAAGTGTAAAACATCCAAAACAGTATACGAAATAACGAGATTCCAGACAGTTATACAAATTTTTTAAATCAATAATTCTTTGCTTTTATTATCTTATCGTCAACACCTTACTTTCCTCCCTTTCATTCGGCTCTCTATTGCCCAGTTTCCTATATGTACATCATAACTCTATATGGAAGAAACTGATTTTAACATTCGCTCTCTCTCTCCCTCTCTCTCTATCTATCTATCAATCTCTCTCTCTCTCTCTGAATTCAACTTTCTTCTCATAATCTTTCGTATTTTCACTCTTCAATCCAATTGTCTTTCACAAGAAAATTTTCTCCTTTTTTTGCTTTTTTATTGATCTGGGGATTTTTGAATCAATTAAAAGCTTTTAATCTTCTAATCAACGACCACCAGAGTTGTACGTTCTTCTTCATCGATTTTCCAATTCATTTTCGCCTTTTTTCTTTTCAAATTTTAATTTCTCATCCATTTTTGGTATAACATCTTGAGATTTCCACGTTACCGTGAGCGCTTTCGTTTTACAGAAGAAGGACCTCAGCTCAATACGCTTTGCTTATCCATACGAACGTATTCTCATGGAATAAGAGAGCTTGAGAGAGAGAAAGAGATAGAGAGGAGAAAGCTAGCTTTCAAGAAGTAACATTGAACGCTGTGAAGTAGTAGTTGATACTAATTGAACAACGTTTTGTCATCAAACGAATTGTGTGAAGGAAATACAAATGTTTCGAAAGTTATCTAGATATCACCTCCTTCCTCCTTATCACATTGTGCTTTCAGTTTAGTCATCCAATTTTTCCACATTTTCTTATATATTTCGTTATTTTCTTACTATATATGTTATCGTTTATATAATTTTATATGATATAGTTAATGAATATATTTAATATATTTATATATTTATAGAATGGATCCATCTCTATTAAACGGGTCTTCGTACATTCAGTACGGTATGGGCAATGTTCCAACGTCAGTTTACGCTGGTGCTCCAGTAACTCAAATGTACAGTGGCAATAGTATAAATAATAATAATAATAATAATAATAATATTAGTAATAGTAATAATAGCAACAATACCAACAATGCCAGCAATAATAATAATAATAGGTTTGTTTAAGTTTTTAAGCTCCTTCTTAAGATTTCATCATGTTTAAGCTTCACTTAAGCTAATTGAAATATGTTTGAAAAAAGATTATTTTTTCTTTTTCTACTCTATTCAATTCCTTTTTTGATTTCAATATAGAGAGAGAGATTGAACTACAAGAGATGATCAGACAGTTTCGTTATGATGCTAACTATACTACCTGATTCATATAATTAACTATATTATTATATAATTATAAATAGTTTATTATATATTTATTGTTATAGCTCATCACAAGAACACACGGGTGATCCATCGTCCTCTAATTCTCCAACAGGTTCAGGAAATAATGTAAATCAAGTGCTAACCATCAGGCTGTTAATGCAGGGAAAAGTATGTTCAGATATATCTTGACTATGCTAATTATATGTATTATTAAAGGAAGTTGGTAGCATTATTGGCAAACGTGGTGATCAAGTTAAGAGAATTCGTGAAGAATCTGGAGCGAAAATTAATATTTCGGATGGATCATGTCCTGAACGAATAGTTACCATTACTGGAACCTTGAACACAATTAACAAAGCATTCGAAATGATCTGCAACAAATTTGAAGAAGTTCGTTTAACTTTCAATTCTGTCAACATCTACTCTCTCTCTCCATCTCCCTCCCTCTCTCTCTCTCTCTATGATTCAATCTCTTTCAAACTTTATTAAGTTTTTAAAGCTCATTTTTGATTATGAAAAGGTCCTTAGGCTCAAAATTTTGGAAGCTTTTGCTTCTTTTCGCATCCACACACACACACACAAAATCCTTTTTATAAAGTAATGATTATTTGGCAATTGAATGAAGATTGTAAGAGGGAGAACGAGAAGAGCTTCAAGCCTTTTCGTGTCTGTTTCCCAGACTCATTTCGATGAAGCATCTGCCAGCCAACTCCTTGAACATCGCAGGCAAGATGTTCATCAGTTGGAGGGAAGACGAAGGAGAGGAAAAGAAGAAGAAAAAAAGCGAGAATGAACATTATGCTTTTTGTTGAGAGTGTACAAAAACATGAAGAAGAAGTGGGAGAGCTGTAAGAATAAGGAGTGTTGAGATAGACGGTGATATCTAGAGAGAATGAGAGAAATAGAAGGTAGGGTAGGATGAAAGAGCGAAAAGCTAGGAAGCGAAACACCATACCTTAAAGCTATCAAATGGCAATCGGTGTATATGTCTCCTTTAATATGATATACCTTTGGATACAATGTGCATCGTCATCTTCAGCCTTCTTCTCAAATTGCTAAATAATAATTGACAATTTCTTGTCTTACGACGAGGACGACAAAAACGAAAATTATTTTTCATCTAACTTAAGCAAATAGTCTTCAATTATATTCTTAAAAACATTCAATAAGAGGGTTAGAAGAGAGTCTGTGGATGAGCAACGAAGGGAAGATGATGATGAGGGGGTTAAGCAGACGAGATGAATGAGGGGTGATGAAAGAAATGACCACCAAGTGAGCATGAAACTTCTCTGAACACGTTGAGAGATTATGATTTCACAGTCTACTTTGAATTTAAATAATAATAAAAGTATATATTGATATAATTAATATTCATTTGTTAAGGATATGCTGGCTTTACCGAACTCCGTTCCCAAGCCACCCATTACTATGCGATTGATTGTGCCAGCCACCCAATGTGGCTCTCTGATTGGCAAAGGTGGATCAAAGATAAAAGAAATTCGTGAGGTTGGTTACTTGTAAGCATAATTATGAATCATCTGCTATAACTATATGATAGTAGATGTGTTTATCTATATGTGTATATGATTGTGGTGAGTCTATGAGTATGTGTCTATGAGTACGTGTATATGACTACGTGTGTATGACTACGTATGTATGAGTACGTGTGTATGAGATGGTTGAACAAGTAGAAGAAGCATCTGTACTACTTTATTAAGCTTTAGCTTATTTTATGTTTAAAATAATAATATTTTATCAAATATTGACATAAGAGAGCGAGAAATGATAGTTGTGATTGTTGATAACAGTTAGTCATTTGTCTTATTTGCTTAAATGACTCAAAATTATCTGAAAAATAGTTAAATTCATACAGATGAACAGCTTAAATGTATAATTGAAGTTCGAATGCAATGGAATAGGGAGAGAGGGGGGAACGAGAGGGAGCGAAAGGGAGAGAGAGATGAGCTTGTACGATGATGACACAAGTGGAACACAAAAGAAGAAAGTTTTTTTTTCTTCGCAGCTCGTAAAGCTTTATTTTGAAGAACAAAAAAAGCGCGTTCTCATTTCTCTCTTCAAACTCAATTAGAAGCTTTATCGGCTATTTATAGTTTCAAGGCTTTAAACCTATTGCAGTGACACTTACTTATTAGGTTGAAATCTGGACCCACACACACACACACATACATATACACACATCTAGAGACCCATACAATGGATAGTATCAATGAAGCTAAATATATATATTTATAGGGAACGGGTGCTTCTATTCAAGTTGCTTCGGAGATGTTACCTGGTTCAACTGAACGTGCTGTCACCATATCAGGAACAGCTGATGCTATCATTCTATGTATTTACCATGTTTGTCAAATACTTCTTGAGGTAAGTAATACATTGAATCATTGAAAATCAAACAGAAACATTATGTTTCTCTAAATGTACACATTCACAAGCAATATTGAAAAGCTACAAGCATCTTAATGGGGGTCAAGCTTAGCAATCATCTGTGTAGCTTCATCCTCGATATTCACACATGGATACATTGTATATTGAGGGATGAACAACATACATACATATAAGATGAATAACGAATTCGCATAAAGTAAATGAAATGAACACAACCGCACTGTATGCTGTACCAAAAATCTAAATGAGATTGTGTACGTGTAAATCCACGTGATATTTCACGTCACGCACACTTACTCTCCTTACAATTACGTCATTTGTAACGATTCTGATGTAAACACCCTTTATTCATTATGATTAAAAAGATTATTATATTATGAAAATGTTAATGTTATTATTATTTTAATTAATTCACATTCTTCTAGGCACCACCCAAAGGAGCTACATTACCATTTCGTCCAAAGCCTACCTTCAATCCCGTGCTGATAGCTTCGTCTGCTGCTGCTGTAGCTGCTCAACAACAGCAACAGCTTGCAGCCTTATTTCAGCCAACACTTCTGTCTCAAAACCCATTGTCCATCAACATGATTCCACCAGAGGTACGTTCTCATCCATAAACCACAGAATGTACAGGATTGTCAGCGGATTCAACAGAGTATAACAAGGGGTTGTTTTCTTATTTTTGAAAACTGTAAAATGAGAAAATCAATAACTAGAAGACAACACAGTTGTGTTACAGGTGATGCAAGTGTTAAGAGAGAGGGAGAGTGAGAGAGAGAGAAAGAGAGAGAGAGAGTGAAAGAAAGAGATAGATATATAGAGAATTCGGTTTCAATCAAACGTGGAAGCTCTTAAGTTCAATTTTCTTTTTTTTCTGTTCCGGAGCCATATTTCCGCAGCTTACTGTAAACACGTGAGAAGTTCAGTTGTATAGAAGCAATTCTATGAATCTCGACGCCAACGAAAAACAAGAAAATAAAAAGTTGGAGATCAGGAAGCACTTACTTCATTTCATGTGCCATGATGGAAACTATTTGTCAAGTGACGTCTACGTCAACATCATCAATTTTATAGAATATTTAATTTGCGTGTATCGTCTAGCGTTTGGGTTCAGTGTGATTGAACTTATCAAAGCTTGGTTGAGGGCTTCGCATCCATCCGAAGCTATTAGCACTTTGTTCCATTAGCACCAACCTAAACTCTGTTTTATCCCTGGTTTTCCAACCTTAAAAACCTTATTTTCTTACCTTTGACGACATCTTTCTCTGTGTTTTCAGCTGGCAGCACGTGCCTTACATCAACCAACGTCATCAGCCGCAGCTGCAGCGGCTGCCGCCTATGGAGCCACCTTCCTACCTCCCCCGGCTACTACCCTCAACCCCCAAGGTACTATCCTCTCTCTTTCTTTCTATGATTTTTCAACAACCACAACAACAACAAGACGAGAAAAAAAAAGCTTTTACATGGATCAAATTGCATAGCAAAACGCTTCAAATATTGTTTCATTCGTTTTTCCTGAATAGACTAGTAGTAGTAGTAGCAGTAGTAGTAGTAGCAGTCGTAGTAGTAACAGATTACTGTAGTTCACACTATTCATAGCATTAAGAAAGCTTTTGATATTCCATCATTTACCTTCCTATCGGGTCTAACATTCAATATAACGGGTGACTATCCTCTTTTCTTTCTAATCATCTTCTCATTTCTCATAATCAATGAAACTTTCATTTTGTTGCTCTTGCCATCACCAAGCTGTGCCAGTTTAAAGCTTTTTCCATATTTGTTGTTGTCGTGATTTTTCTATTCTTTTCCCCTACCGTCCAACAACTACTTTCACAGATAGAGATTAATCTTCCATTTTTTCATTTTCTTTGCTTTCATAGTCAATTGCGATTACGTCAAGCATGCAAAGCTATCTAGTACTCTAATTATCTCCTCATTAGCTAAAAACCTTACATGGGCGTTCAGTTCTTTCATTACTCATTATGGGTAAGATTGAACCTTATAGTCTTTCCCTTTGTGTTTTCATTAGCAATTTTTGGTTTTGATTATAGGAACGGTTAGTATGTCACAAGATTATTACTAAATTAGCTTCAAATTAGTTTTACATAATTCGAATATGCTTTGGGTTCAAAAGCGAGCTTGAGCGAATAGAGAGGTTAGGGGCTATCGCATAACTCAAAACTTGATTCTCCTCTAATGAGATTCTGATCCGTATCTTATGCAAATTCTCCTGACCATATAATCTCCGAATTCCACAAAAAAAACTTTGCTTCTCTTCTTACACTTTTCTCTGCAGGTCACGCAGCTCTCGACTACAGCATGCTAGCTGGAAATGGATTGATCCTTCCTCTGAACCATCAAGCACAACATGGTCAACCCGGAGCGCAATGGTCCGAAGAGAAACATATGGAGCTTATGAGCCATTACGCAGCTCTCAACAACAGGTAGTGTATCGACATTGACATATAGTTAAAAAACCATATATGGAATGTTCTTCTGTCATTCACCTATCTCCTTCATTTATTCCATCTGTGAAGATAGTAGAAAATAAATATTGAACGGCAAATCCGAAAAAAAACATTGTATGATTCGCTTTTTCGCAATACGTCTTTCTCTTGTGGCCGTCCACCTCTCAGTCCATGTCTGTGTCTGTAGTTTTATGCTAGACAATCTTTTTTTTCTAAATATACATATTTTACTAATGCTAATACCTGTTTAGTGTGTTGATGGGATCGCCTTTGCTCAAAGGGACAAGCCCACCAGGGTCTGGAGCCGCAACTCACAAGCCGACGGCAGGAAATCGTTTTACGCCTTACTAACATGGCCGTCGGGGCCTGTCAGATTCATTCCAAGCCTGACGTCTCTCAATTCTCACTTCAATCTGTGTTATATATACTTCTATTCGTTGTATTCACCCAAATGTTTAAATAATATTTTATTCAGATCTGCGCTTTCTAACATTCCATAACATTATATAACACAAAAAACTAGAGAAAACCGAACGCTGACCATAATAGGTAGCCAGCAAACAGTCGAAAGATAGCGATGGAACTGAATAAAAATTCTGACAGACAAAAGTTAAAGAACTACCGGCCAAACTATACACAAATTATTACATTCAAATCCAACCTGTACTTTGAGAGAATCTATAAAGCTTTCGAGGCATAAGCTCGACAATCAATTACACCGTCTTGGCTCTCTATCTCAAGTTCCACCAAAAGTTCTTCTAATTCGTTACCTTCGAAAGCAAGAAGATCTTCTATTTTACTCAAAGGGTAAGTGGGGCGATATCTGAGAAAATGTTGAAATTTTCAAATTTCGAAAACAACAATGACTTACGCTTGGAAAATAGATTTCAAAGCCCGTTTTCTTTCTCTTTCAATGAACAAGTCCATAATGAAAGCAGACATTTTCGGAGCATCCTGAAGTCAAGAAAAGATTGAAACTCAAAAAGAAATACAAAATATTACCTTGAAAAGACGGAAAAATTTGACATAGTTACCAAGAGCCACAGATTCCCGTACTTGTAAGGCAAACTTGATACATGTGTCGCGTCGAAGCTTTGGAGTAATTTCTGAACAGTACGAATAACTTGGGGGAACATTACAACGCCATACCTTTCAGGAGGGTGGATATATCCAATGTTTTTCCCATCGATACATAGTAAAGTAGACGATAAGCTACAAATTCAGCTTGATTAGGACAATCATCCACTTCGGAATATAAAAGTTTCAGTTGACTTTGACACTGGAATCATGAACATATAAAAACGAAGATCAACAAAACAAACTTTATTGAACTCCTCCCTATCCTTGTATTCTAAAGATATTCGAGCGTTTATCTCATACACCAAAACAGTGAACTCATTTCTTACCCGTTGAACAGTGAGATCTTGTCTGAAAGAAAAAGATTAGCTGGAATAGTGACAACATTCAAACCTAATGGAACGAAGCTGATCAATAAGATACATATATTCCTTCTTATTACGATATTTCTCTTTCACGTGTTCTAATGACTTTTCTAAAACTTCAAGTGGGCGAACAAGACTTGGATCGGGAGCCTGAAGATCTATGAATTGAAAAAAAAGTTTAAAAATGTACAAACAGCAGTTAATCTGAAAAATTTCTTCTCAATGTCTTGACAAGTTCCTTTGATAACTTGTCCCTTCATTATAAGCCTAGAAGAAATAGCTGGTGCAGCTAATTGATAATCTTTTTCAAATCGACGTGCTCTCTCTACTAATCTGAAATGGGATTGCTTGAGAGAAGTTCATGCAAGGGATAGCTTACCTATTTTCATCGTCCTTTACTTCCCATCTTTCACTTAACTTCTATAACGAAATTAGGATCAGAAGCTTACATCAACGAACCTTATTGTTCTTCTTCAACTTGTTCTCCATATGTTTCTTCATCTTTTCTAACTTCTTCTCTTTCTTTGTTTTCTTCTTTGACTGAAACATCATATAAGCTCATCACAACTACTCATATGAAGTGCGAATATCATTGAAAAATTTAAAACCTGGAAAACACTACTATCCGACTCAGAACTTGAACTACGTCGTCCCCTTTTGCCAGCACTCGTTGCTGGTGAAGGACTAGATCTTTTTTGTTTCATTGGCATCATGTTTGTTTTGTTTCTTTCAGCTGCAGGTATCCACAACGCCGCAGGTAATTGATAATTTTTTTCATGTGGTAGAGGTTCACGATCCCATTGAACAGCTCGGATAGACCCTGCCTGGATGAGAGGTTGAAGTCTCTTTTCCAAATACTCAGTTGTCTTTCTCTGATCCTCAGAAGTTTGGGCAGCCAAGAAAGCACGCTCTACATATCGTCTGAAAACATCATATTAGGAGTTTGAGTGAATATTATATTTACTTTGCATTTTCCGGAATGTTACCGAAGGGACTTGACACGGTTGAAGGCTGCGTATTCATGGAAACCACACCAGGAGGGGGTACTTTGGAAGGGTTAAAATTGGTATTCGGAAGTTTTGAAGAGTTTAGTGCAAAAGGTTGAAACTTCTGGTTCTGCTGCCCATGCTTAGGAATCCATTGTTTCTGTCCAGAATTTCCTTGCCAACTGTTCTGTTGGTTGTTTCCCCATTTATTTTGTGGGCCTCTGTTCTGCCAATTTTGACCATTTGGGTTTTCCGTACCCCACTGTTTGTTCATGTTCGGTACCCACTGATTGTGAGTGTTTTGAGGAGGCAAAGAAGAGTTTGCTGGATTGTACGGAGGAGGAAAAGGAGGAAACGGCAAAGACGCTGAAGAACCCGGAAACGGTAAACCTATTTTTGGTTGAACACCTTTCCATTGTTGCTGTGGAGCTGTATTATTGATATTATTCTAAACAAAAGTGAATGTACTCGGATGGTGGCGAAGTTCAGCTTACCTGCTTCAAAGCTTCATAAGCTTTCGCCCAAGCAGCATGATCTCCGGCACCCGAGGGTTGATCCATGCCTGGCGGTAGAGGAATCGATGATAACTCACCTCTAGAACTAAAGAAAAATCATAAGAAAACAATTAATTTTTCTGCAAACTCACGAGTCAGTATCCATAAGGTAATCGTTAGATAACAATCAATATATGGTGATCTGCAATAACTACGAATTCAAAACATGAACAGATTGAATACAAAAAAATTAACAAAAATACGACAGAATACAAAGCATTGCCAAAGTAATCTCTCTAATATTCGAGTATTGAATATATAAGGAAACTAATAGATATCCAATCATATTTAAATCATATAATGACTTTCATCGCTATGGCTAAACAACAAGCCAAGTAATCGTTTCAGGACCAATAATACATTTTAGTATCCAAAAAGCGACTGAAAACTTTCCAACTTTCAAGCATTAAAGTTGAAGATGGAAAGAATGAAATGTTGTAGGGGTAGATCTGGCGGTTTGTTTTATATAATCAATTTTAATTTCTTTTGTATCTGATAATGCATCATCAATAATTGTCCTTTTCTAAATGCTTGTACATTTCATGTCATAATCCGTTCAATAGTCATGGAGTCTCTTCTTGATAGCTTGAATGACATTTTTTCCTTTTCTGCTTCGTTTTCATCCACAAAAGATTGCTCTTACATTCCTCAATTTGTTAACTTCAGTAAGTTCTTGCGGCAGCCCTGTACTGAGAAATAACGTGAAATCTATTATTGAATCCTCATATTTAGCTCAGCTACTATCGATGTTTCTATTACATAGCTTCTTTCACCGTTCAAATAAATTATTCTTCATTAATCTTACAACTTATACAATCGAATTGATCATTAGTAGCTCTTTTCGATGAAAGAAGAGGAAGATTCTCAAAGTTCAAACGTATGGGTCTGTTGAGTATGTCCATCAAAGAGAATGGCATTGCTAACAGGGACATACTGATTTGTTGCCAATTTGATCACTTCCTGCGCAGCAATACCTTAAAGAAGTGATTGAAATTATACTTTTGAAAATATAATAATTACCTCCAACTAAGGAAGCGACAACATGAGGTTCAGACGCTCCATACCGACATATCTCGTCAATAGCTGAAGATGGGATTTTATTAAACGCTCTATCTTTCTCCGAAATCTAAATAGCAGACATGAAAGTTGCTTATTCAATTCACGTTTCAACCTCCGATTCATTGATCAGAACTTTGATTCGCTGCTTCAAGTCGAATGCATCGATGGTCCAAGGAACTCCATTGGTACCGGGATATCTACAAACCACTTTTTAGTCTTGATAAAAAAGGACCGCAACCTCATCTTCTGGTGATAAAATAAGTCAGAAGCCTTCAATAACAACAACCACATAGATAGAGACACTTCATCGTTATCAGCAGCAGCTATACTTCTGACAATATCCTAAAAGAAAAGAATACATGAACAAGTGTAAAATAATTTCAAGGATACATTGAGATTTTCCTGACCAATTGGAGTTCCTTGCATGAAGCGGATTTTGGCTGCGTTCTTGCAAAAGTTATAACACTGTTGAGAACTGATGAGATCACCAACATCTATAGTTCACAAAATTCAGAGAAAGATTTTACGATCAGACCTCTTTCACTTTCAACTTCTTTCGTCAGTTCAAAGACTTCGTTGGCATCTATTATAGCTTGTTCATGATACAAAGCAGCGAGCTTAGTATATCTTAATTGGAAAATTAATAAATTTCAAGGTACTACTGTTACCTGACACTGTCACTTGTCATATCAGGTATACCTCCAGCTAATGGCAATACGAAATGTCGTTCAACAAATCGACGGAGAGCTGTGCATATGATCCAGAACGGTTCTTGACATTTGGATTCTCTGTTACACCTCGAGTTACTGAGGATTTCTTGAACTTCAATGGGAATCTGAGAGATATGACAGGAATTCAGTACGTACACCGAGCTCAACAAACCGTTGTCCTTGTTAAACATCTATATACCGCAGCTTTGGCTTCGTTAAAGTTATCGAAAATCGTTTTCTCTGAATTGAAGAAATTTCGGTAGTCATTCATGGTTGATAGAAAAGCATTTCTTTCTTTGCTATTCGATGGGAATGCGTTGGGATCTTTCAAAGCCTGAACAGATTGGTTCGGTTGGAGGAGTGCATGTATTTAACTCTACCAAGCGATAATCTTGTAAAGCTTTGAAGTACAAAATCAAGTAAGGAGTGTGTCGAGCATCTTCTATTGTTAGATCGGTGATGGCAGGAGAATCAGCTATGAACTTGGCTAACGTTTCGAAAGGCATATCCAATCTTTTAAAAAACATTGATTGAGATTCCAAATAAGCAGTGAATACCTCAAATCGGGTTTGAGATGCTCATTGTGATTATTAGCGATTGTATGCTCATTTGCGGAAACTCTGATATATCCCAATAGACCATATACTCTTGAATGTTCAGTTGATTACAGACTACAAACCAGAGTAATACCTCGCGGTGATGAAAGGTACATTAGCAGGGAAAAGCCGAGAAGATATCTTCATTGCAGTCTGATCAGAGACATTAGTGGTGACTACAACAGAAAAGTTGAGGAGCTTATCCAGCACTTCATCTCTTACGTCATAAGGAGACTGAATGATATACTCTCCGATGACGGAGTCCCTCAACTCCTAGATGAATTATTTCAAAAAAAATTATCGTGTTTAGAAACACCACCTTTAAATAATGAGTGACTACTTCGGCTCTGTGTTTCCCGAGTTCTGAACGTTGAATGAAAAAATTTTGTCCTAGATCAGGCATTGTAACCACAGCATCATCAATTATACAGAAGCTTTTGATTCCAGCCAATATTAAACTTTTGAGAATCTCTGATGCTACAATTAGAATAATTATAGAAAATTTCAGAATTTGTAATAACCTAGTGCAGATGAACCGATCACACAAACCGAACTAGCTTCGATAGAAGACTGTCCTTCCTCACCCCATAAACGAAGCTGTCGATCGTACAGAACATCCTTCATGCTAAAGAAATACGAATAATGATTAGAGAAACAGAAAATAAATATGACAGAGAAGTAAACACTTGAACAGTTTGAGAGATTAATAGAATATTTAATTTCCTGTTTATTATGGCAAAAACGCGGTCACCGGCACGAATATTGTTTTATCACATGTATATTTGTTATCAAGGAGACTTGTCCTCCAACTTCTTTCTTATCCATCTCTGAGCAGTGAACGTTTTTGGACGCAGATATACAGCTTCTTCCTTGCCATTTTTCATACAGGTATATCGGCCCAACACGAACAATAAGTCGCTCATTCTAAACGTACAGTATATATATAAGATGTTTAAGCATTTGGATTGCCTGTTAAGAAACTTCAAAGCTTGCTTATCAACTTGCTCATCACGGACCAAAGGTACAAGGGTTCTTTCAGCTCTTCTGCATACGGCACGAGCATATTGAATCATGGCAGACGTTTCACCTCCACCCTAAACATAAATTTGAAATATGAAGAGAGTTTATAAGTACAGAGAGAATGAATTGTCTTATAGGAGGAATTTGGTCTCCAAAACGATCTACTTCGTTATGAATCCATTCCACCATCTCCTGGTCTATATTTGTTAGATCTCAAAATGACTCGAAATGGTGGAAAGGGTAAGACAGAATGAAAACCTAGTTTTCTTTTTGTTGAATTAGAAGGCGTTGCAACATGAGCACCAATATCTTGGAGACAACATTGAAGACGAGTCAAGACTTCAGCGACGTCATGAATACCATCGTTTTCAGCTTTCACCATGCAGACTCTAGAATCTTAGCTATGAATGGAGTTCATTACTGTAAACAGTACCCCAATAATGAAGAGAGTTCATCAGTTGCTCCAAGAGCAGTGAATGAATCGTCATCTTTCCATCTTCGTTCATTATTGAACAAGGAAGATTTACCGGAGTCCCCCGACCCGCGTGCTGTAAGTAATATATGCAACTGAGCAAAAAAAACAAGAAAAGAAACCTTGCTTAAACCCTGCGAAAGTGGGGTTAGAGAACCTGTAACTCCGTGTAAGGATAGCCCATACTTGAGGAACGCGAATCATAAGCTGTGTATGAACACATGAAAGAGAATTCGAAACAATTGAAAAGTAAAAATGGCGCATCCTGCTTATTCATTATGCCAACAAAAAATTTATATTTATGCTCAAAAATAAGACATATCGTATATGGTAACAAAGGAATATATATAAATTATACCAACAGAGTTGTCATTTTCTAGATAAAAACGAGGAAAATAATTATCTTTTTATAAAAATATAATATGTGTAACAGGTGATTAACGAGTGATACGAGACCAGCTCTGATGATTAGATCTTCAAAAAAACAGATCTGACTGAATTTACAGAAGTACAAGAGTGCAAGGGGTGAGTACATTCAATGTTATGAGATTGGAACAAGTAGAATAAAAATAAAAATCGTATTGAGCTTTGTTTTAAAGTTTGAATCACAATTTGAGATCGTTTACCGGAATTTTAATTTAATGTACCTCTACAGGTAGGGGCATTGCAGAGACAATCTATCTTGTCATCCTCGAGTGGGAATTTATAATCGTAAGTTATTTCATCCCCCTGAAACCATATTGGTCATAGGCTTCATCATATGTAGTACTTACCTTATTTATTAAAGTTTTACTATAAATTACTATGCGTTTATCTCCTTCAACGGTCAGAATCTGTAAAACACAAATTCATCAGAACGTTCAGTCTTCACTACTCTTCCATACCCTTGCATAACAATTTGGAAGACACGAGTGATTTATAAACCGGGCGAAATTTCCTCTTTGGGTTGCGTCAATTACGCAATTTTCATCTATTCTAAACATATAGCTACTTCCAATTCCTCTTCTCACATATTGTATCTCCCTCTCATCAGCGACTATGCTTCGGATCTAGAAGAAAGATAGTAAGAGCTCGTGTAAGATTTAAAAAAAAATACCTTTTGACCGACATATTCGATAATCATATCATCGGGGGCTATAGGCTCAAGAGCGTATAAACCCCATCCATGAATACGTGAACGAGCAAATTTAATAACTTTCTTCCTATACTTCAACTGATTCACTTTGAAGAATTCTGCATTCTTATCATCTCCCATGGTAGTTAATAATCTACGATGAAGAATTCGACTTTCCTTATTCTGGTGAGCTTGGTGTCGAGCAGTCGCTTCATCCTATATAGCTTATCTTAGAAGAAGCATGAAGAAGGAAAACTTACGCGCTCGCTTATATTTGTTGTTTCTTGTCGGAATTCTTCAGGCATTCTGATAAGAG
Organism: Auanema sp. JU1783; assembly: GCA_943334845.2. NCBI lineage: Eukaryota > Metazoa > Nematoda > Chromadorea > Rhabditida > Rhabditidae > Auanema > Auanema sp. JU1783. The sequence goes on along the minus strand of CALQYR020007486.1, from coordinate 523,049 downwards.
ATCTCTTTTGCTTCAAAGAAAGTTTGAAATATCCCATGGCTCTGGCACATCCTTTTGTGTTAGGTAGGAACTTCTCATAGCTTTCTTCAAAATCTTGAGACTTATCGTCATCCTGAATGATAATAAAATTAAAATATGTTTCGACATCCTCAAATACTTGTGCTGAAGAGCAGATAGTAGGTATAAATGGAACTCTTCGCTTCCATGGAGGAGGAGGACCATGCTCTGGCTGCAATTGGCTGAGTGCCATTTCCAAGAATTTCTGATCTTCAGCATCGAAACAACCCTGAGGATTAGAAATGAAACAGGGGAAGTCAAGGGGTAACTAACATCCCATTCATAGATTATTTTCCTTTTCTCTTCATCCGTTCGTGGAGGGAACGTAATTTTCTTCAGTTGTTCGTCTCGAGTTATTCTGTAATAGAAATAGGAGTTAGGAAATTTGTCCCGAAATAACTTTTTAGACGGTTTGAAGGGTCGAGAAATTTTTGATGGCTTCTTCGGGGGGATTCTTGATGAGTCGTCAGGTTCTTCAGTGTACTCTCGCTTTGGTACCAACTACAATATAAATTTCGATATATTATAAGAACTTCTTGGATTACCCTATTTATTTTGTGGTAGCAATGTTCCGTTAGAGTAACATGGTAATCTCTTCTTTGGAAAACCTCTGAAGGCTCTGGCAATGCGTCGTAGTTTACAGTACTTGCTGGCCAAGGGAAGTAAGGTGCATTCTGGAACAAGAACCAATTGATGGCAATGAAGAAATAAAGAACTCGTGTACAAAACAAAAAGATAAACGTAATACATATAACTCACCAGTGGATCTCGCATGGCTAAACGAGCTTCTAAAACCTCAGTATTAGTTGTCAATTCCATATCCGAGTCAGATGATTCTGAAACAAAATGAGAACCATTATGTTTTCACATGCTTCCTACCTCGTACAAGACCGAACATTTTCGGCTTTTCTACCACTTCTGCGACCTCTTCATCCGAAGAAGATGAACTATAACAAAATCATAAGTAAATGTCAGAATTATGACTCAACACCTGATGACTTCCTTCTTTCCTTTCTTTGCGACCGGATCGCTATCGGACTTGGAGCTTCAAAAAAAAATTTAATCGAGTGAAACATTAGAAGCACATACTTTTCCTCATGATCAGAAGACGAAGATTCACCGGACAACTGAGAAGTTGATGGGGTAGCTATAGGCTCAACTTGTTCTTTCTAAAAAGATTTTATGAGGGAATTTAAAATAGGATATAGAACCTTATGATAGGTGAACTTCTTTGGAATTGAAAACGATGGCAACTGTAAAAGAAGAATATGAGAAAACTACTTTAACCTTTACTTTTACTATACTAAACTATTATAATCATTGATAATATTCCTTTGTCTCTATAACGTTGATGACGTTGTTGTTGTTGAAGCAACTTTTTCAAAACATTCAAACTTTCAGTAATTCTTTCGCGCGCTCTTTCGTAATCATTTTGATTTCATAAACATGGCAACCGGTCGCATTCAATTTGAATCTATTATAACAATTACCATTTTGAATTCCAGTGATGGCTTGAATGTACTACTATCCTGTGAAGCTCGTAAAGCAGCAATGGCCTGAATGCATGGAGATGTAAAGTAAGTGGCAGTCTCACGCACCTGGTTCTTTTTCTCTACTTCTAATGCTGACCTCCTTGATTGCCATCGTTGTTCCAGGAGTTGGAAAGCATGAGTTTGCAATCTATTTTGTAAATCCTTTATTAACACATCGCAAAGATCGCTTCGAATATCAGCCACGATGGCATGATAAATAGTTTCCATTGTGCATTTCTGAAGTTCAAAAGATGAAGGCTAAAAGTAAGACTGATAATTCATACATATAGCTCAGGTTTCCCATCCTCTTCTTCTTCTTCACAGACTGGTGCTGCAACGTAAGCTGGGGAACGATCTGAATCTACATCAACATCCATGTCTTCTACTTGGTTGTTAACAGGCAATTCTCTATAATAGTAAAAAAAAGTTCACCACGAATCCGACAAGCAATTCATACGTGTTCATTGTAGTTTCAAGAGGCATGTCATCACCATCATCTAGAGTTGATCCGAAAAGACTCGCAAGACGGTCCTCCAATGAAGGTTTTTCTCTAGGAGGACTGTCAAACAATCGGAGTTCCACCGTTGGGAGCGGCTGAGCAGTTGGTACAGGATTGAACTGTTATTTCAGTTTAAAAAAATCAATAGCCTAACTGCATACCATTGGAGGTGGGGTGCTGTACTGATTGAGAACTGGAGGCGGCAGATGAAATGGAATCATCGGAGGAGGCTGATTGGGATTGAACACAGGAATCATAGGATGAGGTGGTGGTTGCATTACAACAGGTGGAATGATCGCGGATACATGAACGTCAGAAACAGAAGATGTGCGAGAAATGGCAGTTTCGTGAGATGAACCCATATCAAAACTGCTGAGTTTGGTAACTTCCCTACGTTTCTGGAGAGAAGGAATTATATTGGATTGAATGTCTAACTAACCTTTCTTGACAATTCATGCCTACGAATCTTTCTCTCGTCTTCACTCTCAGATGATGAGCTACTCCATCGATGATCTTGCTTCCGCCTATAATCGACAGAAAACTATTATCTCAGAAAGTGTAACTAACTTTTCTTTAACTTCATCCCGATCACTTGCTTCGTCACTACTTATATTTTGTAGACCAGAAGACTGTAACACCAATTAATATTTTTAGATATAGTTAAACTATCTTTACCTTAGTATCACTTTTTCTGGCTTCTTTGCGTTTGTAAGTAATCGTTTTCACCTTCTTTTCCAATATCTGACCTTCTTTGGCACAAGTATACTTCAAACTTTTCTCTTTCTTCTCAACAGTTAAATAAGTAGAATCCGAACTACTGTCACTTGAGGAAGAATTAGAATCGGAAGTGCTGCAGAATACAAGAAATGAATTGTAAATCTGAGGTTGATCTAACCTGCTTCTACGACTTCTTCTTTTCTGTCGACTATCTCGGCCTTTTTCCCTGTTATCAGAAGTTGAAGGAATTGATTGTTTTGAAAAATCATCTCCATCTGCAGTATAGAAGTGAATACAACGGAAGTTCAAGCAATTTTACCATATGGAGGAGGTGGTTCCGCATATTGATTAAACCCTATTGGAGGTAGTGTGTTATAAGGCGGAGGCTTGTGATATTCTAGAACCAATCAATTTTCCACGATAACTACGAAAGAACTCGTGCACATGCAAGAAGCTATGACAAGCGAGAGGTGCATACCATATCTCCTACTATACCGACGTGGTCGGTAATCATTCTTATATTTGCGTAATTTTGATTCAAAATAATTTCTTTCTCTTCTAAATTCTCGACTATATTCTCTTCTATAATATTGTCTAGGCTCTCTTCTATTTTCTCTTGTATATCTTTCATATCTCCGATAACGTGGAGAACGCGATCGATAAGACCTCCTTCTTCGTCTTCTCGGTTCTTTTCGTTGTGAAACTAAGCACAAAAAATCAAGCGATTAAAAAAGTTAAGCTGTGAACAAATTTTTGTACATAGCAAACCGTTCCAAAGCGTAAACTCTTACTAACCTTTTCTTTCCTCTATAGTACTACTAATGGACTCTGAAAAACAGAATCTGTGTTTTCAATCACATTATTTATTTAAATACCTCGTTGAACGTTCTGAACTAATGCCGGTTTTGGCTCTTCCTGGGTGTGTTCGAAAGTAGCAAAAGTTGGCCTTCAGCAGACAGAAAATTTGAGAGAACAGAGATCATACCTACCTTGGAATGGGAACTGGAGGTGGAGACGGCGTTCTTGGCAATTTCTGTCTGATCGGTACGAACGCTGGAGAATCCTGAGATTCCAAGCTCATGGAAAACGAACGTTCGAATGCGGGCACATGTATTGCTCTCTCATCTTCTGAAACAATTTCTTCATTTTCTAGTTTCCCATTTCTTATCTCATTCTTCTCTCTGTTTTTTTGATGTTTTTGAATTCGACCACACGCGCGAAAAACGTCAAACGTCAAAATCTTCGATTGGAGTATCAACGAACAATCATTTTTAATTAAACGGAGACCGCGAACGGTTGTAAACATATCACTAACCATTATCCAATATAATCTTCAAACGTCGTCCTTCCAACACGTGCGCGGAGAGGGATTTCAAATGATTTGGAATGGGACACTTTTTCCCTACACTATCTTCATAACGTCTACTAAGTAAAGCATCTATGAAAAAACTCTTATAGACAGTTTCATAAGTGAATCTCACAAAAAGGATCAGAAACACATGTGATTGATATTCCCATCACAGATTTTCCATCAAACTGACGAACGAATGAGAGAGCATCTGAATCAAAGTTTTGCATTTGGGATCAAATCAGTTCAAACCTCGTTCATCTAAGAAATTAATCATGGCCATTTGTAAATGTTTGTGTTTGTCTGGGTGAAAGTACACTTCCACCTGCTCAACTTCTCCAATTTTACTGAAAAAACGAATTTCAAACGAAATTACTGAAAGACTTACCAAGCCATATTTCTAAGAAATGCCGCATTTACATTATCATTCAAATTGAAAACTGAAACTTCTCTTTTAGGCGGTATCCCAGTATAGTTATCATCAATCTGCGTGAGAAGAGATATCATTCATGAGGTGGAAAACGAATTTTACCGTAAAATGAGGAATAGGTAAATCTAGAGTTGTAGGTAGTCTATGATAAATATCATATTTCGGTCTGGGATCAGACACTTTGACCACATCGTACTGAATATGGTTGCTTTACAGTAATAGTAGTGAGAAGTATTCTTACGCTAGGATTTCCCGGAACTCGGCCATCATATCTTTTTATATTAGCTGCTCCTCCTTTTTCTTTATCTTCTAACAATTTATAAGCTTTGAAAGTACGTTCTGGGAATATCCAGACATATATTTTCAATTTGAAAACCTTATTTTCTCACCTTGTCGGGGAGGAGGATGAACTGGCCTTGTATCCTTACTACTCCCAGGTTGCATACCAAAAGTGACCTAAAGCTATTTGGAGATATTACTTTCATAAAACTCAAACAAACAAATATTGTTCCAAAAGAAAAAAGAAAGACTCGAAAAGAACTAAGATAAAGCATGGAAAGAAGCGAAAATTCATTGGAAACGCTAAAATATTTTAGAACCGCCAATTTAAATTGTTTGTTCGGATTATACGCAGTTAGGCGTCAGAACAACTTTTGTGTAGTGGAGACAAAGGACAGCACACGAGTTCCCTTGGATTAGCTTAACATAGACTTGTTATAATATTATCTACATGAAAGGAAATTATTTCTTCCTTTAGTTTGACATCAGCCTATTGATAACTGCAGGAAGTTTTGTGAATGCAATGGTCAAAACTCGCATTTTATAAACATAAAAGTAATGCTCGAGTTCCACCAAGAATAAATCAATTACTAACTCGCGCGATTTACATCTTTTGAGAAATCTAAGTAAAACGACGGAGAAAACTTGTAAAGAGCCCTAGTATATAATGTTTTTGGAGAATCTATCAATAATCGTTTCACTTCTAATTTAGAAACGCCAGGTGTAATGTTTCATTTCGTGTGCTGGGAAGTGATCGTCTAGTACTCTTCAATTAAAAAATATATATTTATTTTTTATTACAAATAAAATTTGTGCTAGACTTCTGATCATACGAGCTACGATTTAGAGTATGGGCCATACATTGAATCAAGAGTTGAGCGAAATCTATAAGAGTCCGAGTTGAAGTTTGAGTATGGAGGGAATTGGCGCCCCATGCCATTAGAGTAGGAGCCGGCATAAGGATTTCCTAGTCCGCGATAAAGTTCTGATTGACCTAATCCAGAATGATCGACCGTTATTACAGGAGGTAAATCGCTAAGTCCTTCAAAAACAAAAATGATGCTTAGGTCATTCAAAAATGCTTTACCCCCATATGGTCGATATCCACCGCGCGAAAAAGTTTGTAAGTTTGATCCATAGCCCTGTCGTCCATATGCTGGACCAGCTTAGAAAAATAAAAAGTTTAAAAGCAAATTATGCTGCAATTGCAAACCATAGTCAACATAACGTGGCACAAAATAATCACCAAATCTGCCGATGTATGCTGGAGCCACACCTGAAATGAGTATAAGAAATAATAAATGGAGGGATTAAAAAACAAACCATATTGACATGAGATGTATGAGATTTGAAATAGAATCAATAAGATTATAGCATGGCTGTTCGACATTTTTGAATAATAATTAAATGAAAGAAGGTCAATCACGATTATCAATTGGGGCTATACAAGGAGAGTTGGATGTCTCATTCTCTCCACCCACCCTCCCGGTTATTATCATTTCGACATATCCGAGGAGATATCACTAGACATTCTACATATACCCATCCAACATTTGAAGTACTTTTTCCATCAAAATGAAGTGAAAGTAAGAAGCTTCTAAAGATTAAAAACTACACTTACTGAATCATTAAAAACCAAATGAAATTGGATATTTGATGTGCTATTTTAGGCTTTTTTTTCTCGCGAACAATGACTTATCTTGACTTTTGGAGCAAATTCGTCGACGAAGCTTTTTCTTCTTCTATAATCCAGCGTAACAAGTGACTTTCCGGCAATACTTATAACTTTTCATGATTAAATATATTAATTTCCTTTATCTTCAATCCTTCTACTCAGTTTGTCTCCTTTCCAATTCACAATCCGACAATGATGTACATGTAAGATCAAAGATTTTCTCATTTTTATTATTTTATTTCCGTTAATAATCAACAGACATTATACTCCCAGCCATATGATACTAATGGAGATGTTACCAAGAAATACTTTCAAATACTGAATTTCAAGGACTAAATAACATTTGGGCTGAACAAGTTCTTAGAAACCTTTTCCCAAGTATTTCCATGTTCTTCCTCTTCTTTATCTCCTTCTTCTCCTCTTTTTTTCTCCTTAAGACATTCTATATCTTCTTAAAGAGAAAAAGAAAGAAGAGAATGTTTCTGAAAAGAAGAGCAAAATAGAAGAAAAGGATAAGTTGCATACCATGTAAGGAAAAGATCTGCTAATGAAGTAAGAAGGAGAAGAGGATGTTCAGATAAAAAAAAATTACATAAGCTTAGAGAATATCTTTTGCGAGAAATAGAGAAGGAGACGAGTGATAGAATATGTAAGATGTTGAGAGTCTCATACAAAAAAGGAAGAAAAGGAGAAAGTGAAGACGACAGAGCATGAGAGATGATCGGATGAAACGAACCTCATCAAAGCTGAAATTATAATCAAGCCGCAAGTGTGATGTCTTGGATTTTTATTTCAATATCTCATAAAAACGTTTTGAATACAACTACATAGTTTTATTCTATTCATATACGAGATATCCATAGCTTCGATCGTTCTGGTCCATCGTCGTCATCGTCGATGCTGCTGCTGCTGCTGCTATCCTCATACTCGTCAATTCATTCAGCAAGTGAGAGTATAGAAAACCATTTAGGTTTTAAAAGTATGAAAAGCTAATTTTTTTATTCAATACATATGAATTCATTAACAATCATTTACTTCCTTCTTCAAGCACAACGATTGAACTTCACCCAAAACGACATTCTACAAACTTGCTCATGTGCAAAAAGGCTTGGGCTCTCTCATTCTTTGAAGCGATTCAGCAGGCTTGATGCTCATTTGATCCTTCTATTTAACATCTCATTTCATCACATTTCAACATTCTTCATCATCCCTCCCCCTCTCTCTCTCTTTCTCTTTCTCTCTTACTGCCACTCTCTCTTTGAACGTCTTGTTACAGAAGTCTCTCATAATTCCTTCGAATGAATACATTTTAAAAAATTTATAATTTTAATTATTTCATCTAATTTATAAAACTAATGATTATATATCATCTATTTATAGTATTTCCCTTCACTTTCTCATTTTTTTCTCTTTGTTTATCAAATTCATTCAATCCAGCTCCGCCCCATTCCTTGGCCAGTTCTTAGCTTAATGCTCAAGACATCTCGTTGCTCACGTGAAATTCAAATTATCTGCGTCAAATGCGATGACACTTCTTCATTTAAATTTTCATTTTCTAATGTTTCCAATATACGGAACGGTTGTGCCCACCACGTTTCTTCGCCTGCCTCTCCATCAAACTCTTTACACCTCTCTATTTCTGTCTTTCTTGCCCAAGTTTTCTTTTTTTTTGTTGAATAAAAAAAAAGAGTTTTTTCTTCAGTATCTCTCTCTCTCTCTCTCTCTAGCCCTTTCCGTTATTTCTCTTCCTTCCCCTCTCCATCTCTCTACCACCTTCTTTGATCTTTTCACCTTTTAACTTACTTTTGCCTCTTTTTTTTTTCGCTCAAAACGAAAAGTAAAAAATTCAAACCGAAATGTCGACAAATTTAATTCGCAGAGCATTTCCTTTTCGTTTTTCTTGCCAAACGTATGTCTTTCTATGCACAAGTTACTGAAGTTCAAATGATTTTTGTTAAAAGACGCAGAAGAAGACTTCAATGTTTTTTGAAGAAAATTTCATGTAATCCAGAAGACCTACAATGACGTCATAAGACTTAATCATTTTCAAATTTCTTTTTCGTTAACGAACTTTCGATAGGCCAGACAAACGATCGAGTACATTAGTAGTAAGTAAGATGAGCTGAAGATGAAGAGAAAGAAAAAAAAACTGAAAGGGATAAACGAAAAAGGAATTATTTGTGAAAATATAAAACAATCCTTTTTGTGTTTTTGATTTTTCCTTTTCTATACTTCGTCTTCTTCTTTTTCTTTTTTTTTGTGTCCGTTTGTTCATTTTTTTTCTTTTTTTTTCTTGGAGTGTGAAGAAGAAAGAGTTTAAGCTAAGCATGTTGTTAGCTTATAAAGAACAATTCTTGACTAACTGATTGTGAGTCGCCATAGAGCACGTCTCTAGCAGGCTACTTCTATTTTTAACGTCGGACAGAGAGAAAGAGAGAGAAATAGAGATAGAGATAGAGAGAGAGAGAGAGAGAGAGAGTGAAAGCGAAAGAAAGAAGTTTTTTTTAAAAACTACATTTTCAATTATTTTGTTAATGCGTAGTATTCTCGTGTAAACACGTTTCATACGTCGTCTCATCCTTTCAGCTTCTCTATAGATATTCATTGTTGTTAAATAATTATTTTTTCTTTGAAGGGGGGTAATTATGAATTCAACATACCTTAACATAACGTGTGCTCAAGAAGAGCAACATGCCATTGAAGGGATTTCGTTCATTTTCAAGAATGAGTCTGTTATCTTCACATCTTTTTCTTTATTAGCAGTTATCGGTAGGCTTACAATCAATCTTCTAACACGAAAAAGCAAATTACTTTAGCTAACTCCTTCTTTCTGATTGATGTAATCCGTGCCTGCATGTTTGAGAATGGCGATATCAAAGTAAGTTCAATCTGATCATCTTCTGCAGAACCGAGAAAGATAAAGAGGGAGAGAGAGAGGTAGGAAAACGAAAAAAAAATTTTTCTTTGCAAAAACTAACTATTCAATGTCATTTATATTTCTATTCAAACTTTATCTGAATAGCTTCATATTGAAGTTAGATTATGCTAATTATATGTAGGAACTTCACGTGGCTCATTCTCACGTGCTGTTCATTTGAAATTCTGCAGGCAATGTGATCGGTTGTGAATTACGTAAGAAAAGAAGAGAGCATGAATTCAATTTTTTTTCTGTCGGATATATAAATAGAAAAAAAGATTGTCCAGCAAGGCTTCTTCTATGTAATACTATAGATGAAGCGAAAAAAAAGGCTGACGGAATGAAGAGGAAGTGTTAAACATCATCATCATCCAAATGATTGTAGAGATACCTCTTTGGCATTAACCGATCGGTTTTGGATTTATTGACGGCTATTATGATCTATTTCTATATTCATGAACGAGAAACGCACTCACTATCATCCCACAATATTCTTCCGCCGTACTATCAAAATATCTACAGTATTCCTATCCAGGTCTCACAACGCTAATTGACTTAATATACAAATTAAATATTTTCATTATTTTATAGATATTAATGACGATTAATGCATGGAATGTAGCATTTGGATATATGTCTCATGCTATGGTAACCATCTTTGCCATCAGACAACCTTTACTATACAAAGTACGATCAGAGAAGATTCAAATGGAAAACGCAACTGAAAAAAAAATGTTTTTTCAGCAAATTCCTGTTCGAGTATTCTTTCCTCTCTTCCAAGCATTCTGGCTGATATCAATCATACTGTTCTGGGTTGTATATACAAAGGAAATTGCTTTATTGGATCATACAAGTATCACTGAGAGAGATTTAAAAGATATTACAAGGTTTGCATAATCTCTTTATAACTCCATCATCAATGCTCATTAAATCCTCCTCAGCTTGCAACCAACTGGCTCATTGGGCGGATATTTCATTTTTGCTCATCATAGTCTGCCTCATAATGTAAGATAATTCATAAATTCATAATATTTCACTCTTGATGCCTATAATTTAGTTCCTTCCATGGCTTTCGGATATCTGTCATGTTTTCAAGGATCCTGTTTCACAAGCTTATATCATGTGCATCATCGGCCTTGTAATTCTGCCATTCCTTCTCAGCTACTTTATTCATCTGAAGGTAACCACCATTACTAGGAAGAGTCGCATAACGATAACTCAATGATTCATTCAATGGAATAGTATCTTGACCTGAAAACTTGTGAAAAAAACGATATAAATTTAAAATAATCAAGAACGGTGAGATCTCTGATGACTTGAAGTCAGAGAGAGAGAGGGGGAAGAAGGGCAGTGAGAATACACCTTCAAACAACGTACTTCACTTACAGGTTGTACTGGAAGTTATTTCAAGTAACGGACTGTATCGTCATGAACATTATGGTTTTATGATTCTGCGTCAAACAATTCATATCTTGACGTTCGGAATTTGCAGCATTCTTCAGCTTTACGCCTACTTTGGCCTTTTCACATTTGCCGTCAGTTGTGAAGCTCAAGTAAGGCAATATGACCTTTAGTTTTATGGATTTTGCTATGCTAAATGGACTATCAAAATCAAGTTCTTATAGCTGATTCGAATTTTTTTTTTCTTTTTCAGAGTTGTCAAACACGTCTGATCTCATTTTGCTTCGTTGTCATCAATTTTATTGGAAGTACATGCTGGCTGATTCGAATGTCCGTTGATCCAATCATCGATACGGTAATTTTATATTTAATTTGCAAAAAAAATCTTTTTTTTTTTCAAATTAATTTTCTCACCATTTCTCATTTCAGTTGTTCTTCTTTATCATTCAACGAAATGATGACAATCTACACATACGCGAATTGGATGTTCTCTATCCGTTAGAGGTATGATTCATAGCATTCCAAAAACATAACTCTATCTCTTATGATAATGAGTTCAGGAGCGTAAACCATGTGTGATGGAGACATCTTCAGAAATCTCTATTTAGGGTACTGAATGGACAAGCTGGGAAGTTGAAATGACATCCAATGATTCTGTTGAAACATACATAAACAAGAAATCAATTATTTAATACAAAAATCAGTTTTTGTAATTTTATTTTTTGTGGTTCAGTTGATCAAGCATTTACAATGAGTCATTTCATTTGTTTAATTAGTTTTTCAGTTATTCATCGTTTTCTTTTGCTCTTTCTCTCATTGCATCTCATTGTTTCTCTCTCTAGTCTCATTCTCCCTCTATCAATGTCTATGAGAGGTCCATACCTCCACAAGGCTGCAAGACCATATATAGGCAACGTAATGGACATGATAGTTGTTGGTTAATTGTTCTTTTACAACATCAAATTATGTTAAAACTAACCAATTACATGTATTAGTTGTAACCATTCTAATCCTATAAAATGTAAGAAAAAAAAATAATTTTCATTAAGATCTCATATGTTGTGTGTTGGAACGAAAACATTCTCTCTCTCTCTCTCTCTCTCTTTCTCTCCCCCTCTCACTATTCCTCTCTCTCTCTCACACTCTTTTTTACTCTCTCTCTCAATAAATCTCCTTCAATAGATATAAATATGCTCTAAGCTTTTATGTTTTACATAGGCATACACACACAACAGCATTAAGTGAAAGTAAGCTCTACAAGGAAGCCTCATGTCTGTACATGCATGCACACTGATTCTAAACCATCCCATCATTACTACTCACAAACATGACAGAATCAAGAACACCATGTGTTATAGGAAGATATCTTGCTGATCCAATCCGATTTCATAGGAAATTGCATCATTTTTTATCGCTGAGCAGCTGAGAGAATAAGATAATTGACATCTAAAGATGTCGTTTCACATCTGATAATCACTAAAAAGACAAAACCGCGATATAGAGAGAAGATGAGATAGGTATGGAAGGCGAGAGGGTATACGATACCTAGATGAGGACAGACCATATGATACGCTCATCAAAATTACGGTTGTAAACGGATGTTCGAGGACAACGGAAACCACACCTTTCCGGAAATGTTCCTTTAGTCTTTCCGATCTTTAAAGAAATATTTATTATATTAGGGTCATATTTAATGAAAAAAAGTACATTAATAATAACAACAACAACTGTATTCTATTACAACAACAACACAACGATGTGAATGTTCATCAGCTATATCATCTGATAACATCTCTACAACCATCATTTGGTTCAAATGAGATAGCCTGATCATGTACGTTTCACTTCTGCCTCACATATGAAGCGAGAGGTTGAAAGTTTAAAATTAAATCAGATAAAAATTTTTTAAAAATTATAATATCTAAATAGAAATTTGTTATTTCACTATGTCTTCGCTGCTTCCATCGTTCCATCCCTTGTCCTTCTTCATCTCTCTATCAGATGCAGCAGATTCGTCAAAAAACTCTCAATCTTTTCGGATAACTTATTTAACATTATTAGAACATTCATATTCTCCAGAGGCATGACAGACCATCAATATAATCTATTTGTCTGTCTTCTAACACTCTTCTCTCTATTTTCATTTGAATCTACTCGTCATTTTTTTTTGTTTTAGAAGCAATCGCAATTCCTATCTTAGTTCATTTCTTGCCTCTGCCTTTGCCAACTAAAAAACTGAACAAAAATCATTTTTAACAAATAGCTTAACTTATTCTATGCATAACATGACAATGATTTAAAGCTTCACTCTTCCATATGAAACTCCTTTGCATTTCTCTTCAATCCTCTTTGTTTCTGCGCTTCACATCTCTCTTACGATGTTATTTCAAGTAACACAAAGTCATTTAATGAAGAAATGGATGTTCAAGAATTATAATTCATCAACGATGTCCACTATCATGCTCTATCATGGTACAGTCAAGTTCATTGGTGGAAATGATTGAACAAAAAAAAAAGAATTAAAGAGGACAGTAGAAGAGGAATTCAACGTCGGAATGATAAACTTCACCTTATTCTTCATAATTTCTTTTTTTTTTAATTTCCATCTTTATGGGTCTTCCATCTGAATGATTTTAGTACTTCTTTTAAAATTAACAACTCAATGACGAGGACGAGACAAGCAAAATTCTCATCAAGTTTCGTTAACTCTGGTTGGCTGGCCTTTAGTGAAGTGGGCGGAGCGAACTACCGTAATCTTCCCCGTTTGTATACGAAACTCTCTTAATATGGGTTTCTCTTTCTCATTCTCTCTCCTCTTTATTCTCTTAAATATCTTGTTACTAGCAGTTAAATAGAAGGCGGAGCTTCAATCCCCCTATTATTCTGTCCTCATCGGTTCTCTCTTAATTCCATACAAGACTAACTTGTAGAATAGACCGCCGATTTCGCAAAATAACAGATTATTGCATTCTTCAATATCTTTATTCAACTTATTTAACATTTGCTTTTTCTTTTTTTCTTTCTCAGACAGCCTCATTTAGATTAAGGCAAAACTGTATCATTGCTGGTAACCGTCTGTCTCTCAGGCTATCAAGTAAGACGTCGCTGAAAACATGGCTTTTCACATTGATTCCTTAATTGGCGATCAGGTAAGCACTCTTTCTTGTTTCATACATATTCAAATCTCGAAATATAAGTTTCTATTGGCCATATGGTCTCGAATTGAGTTAATCCGTTGCTCTTCCAGTTATCCACCTCGTCATCATCTTCATCATCATCGTCAACAGCATCTGATTCTGCCAGCTCTTCATCACCGCCAATGACTGCAGCTGGCGCTACGACATCCAGTCCAATCTCAAGTGCTCAAAGTGTGAAGGACGACGAATCATCGTATGCAAATGATCGTCTGTCATCTATCCCCAGACATCATCCTTATATGGGATCAGGAGGTATTCATAAAACTTTATTCTAAAAAAATTTTTTTGGTTAAAACTCAAGTTAACACATGAGCTTGAAGAAAGAAAGAAAATTTCAATACATGTGTATTTGACAGTCATTTCCCTCCTTATTCTTGACACGTGGCAAAAAAGACAAATTATCCTCTAATATCCAGTAATAGAGATTGTAATGGCTCAAACGCTCTTCCTCAATTAACTTCAATCTCGCTTTCGACACATTTCATTTTAATTTTCATTCATTTTGTCTTGTTCATCTATTTTTCTTCATTCTTATTGAAGATAATTCACTACTCTGATTGTTCGCCTCATGTCAGACCGTCAATCAGTCAGCCGACCATTCATTTCTCCCAAATTTCGCTCATGCTTCATTATCATTTTCTTCGTTAAAAAAGCTTCTTTCTCACTCTCCCTCTCCGTTCTTCTTTTTTTCTGGAATATGAAAAACATAAAAAAAATGCTCTGAGATGAGATGAAAATGACAAAAAGAGGATGAAATGAAAAAAAAGAAGAAGCTTACGTTATTCTTTTGAAGATCTGTGAAATTGAAAAAGCATAAGTGATGAGCAAGGTCACCATATATAGTATTGTTAACCTCTATCATCATATACATGTTGGAACGCTTAATTAACATGGAAAACTAATAGGGAGAGAGAGAGAGAGAGAGGGAGAGCGGAAGGTAGATAGATGTCCCTAACTAGCGGTAAAACCTTTTTGTCTTTCATCAAAAGATTTAAGAAAATCTACCGGGGTGTGAGAGATCGTAAACGATCGTAACACTTTACGACACCAATATAAACATGTTCTTTTACTTTTTTCTTTTTTCTCCTTATTCTCTTCATTATTTCTCATACAATCAGTCTCTATACCTCGTAATTGTCAAATTTTCTCTTTATATTTACCTGTCTCTCCAGCCCCCCGTTCTCCAACACACACACATACTCCTCCCCCCCCCTTATACATACCGTAATCTTAGCAATCATTCTCAAAATATATTTTTAATTTGCTATTCAATCACACGTTATTGCTTTAAGCAATCTCTTTAATAAGACTTTAGCTTTTTTATATAAAAGCTTTAAAGAGAAAACATCAAATGAAAGAATATAAAAAGAAAAGAATGGTTGCGAAAGGCAAGTTGCAAAGAGAAGGGGGTTAGGAGAGTTAACTTCAATTGTAATGCTAAGGAGCGGGTTGAAATAAGCAACCGCTCTACTATCACACAGTAATACAAAATGAATATGAGCTACTCCTACTCATTGACGTCAAATTGCACGTGTACCACAAGTATATGTAAATGAGATAGAGCACAACCGCTATACTTTATATTGTAAGAGAAAAATGAACGGAAAAAATTCCTTTTTCGTTCATGTAAGGTCATGAAGAGTTTTGTTCAAAAATTTATTTTCATTTCATTTCATCTCAATTACGTATTATTACCAGTTTATAACATTAATTGTCATCCAAATTATATATGCCATACTGCATCTTTAACGTTATTTAATTGACAGACGATGCCTTGTTATGAGCAGCTAAATGACATCAAAATATGAGACAAATTACTTTTTGCCTTCTCTCTTAGAAGCTGAATAACTGATTAACAGCTTAGCAGCTACTAAACTACACTGTCTCTTGAATTCTTTTTAAATTTCAAAAATGTCTTATCCCACAGAATGTGTGATATATATTATCGGTTAGTCGTGAAGCATCACCGTACATGCTATAGGCTGTGACTTGTTGTTTAAACGTATGGAACAGTCAAGCAAAGATTGAAGGATCATCGCTCAACCGTCTTTTCTACTCATTGCATGACATGACTCGTACGCCAATTATCCTCATTTTTCCATTTTCTCCCTCTCTCTCTCTCTGTTATAGTCATTCTCTATTTTTGTAACGCAAATCTCCTATCTTGTCGTAGGCAGGCAGCTGCTGTCGTTTTTATGAAATTACCTCTTGTGCCAGCTTCTTAATTTTTTATTCTGCCATTCATTTAACTTTTCCACTCATTTTCCCAATTAAAATCGCCAACAGAAATAATTTTTTGTTTTGTTTCATACGAAAAACACTATTATGACAATGAGATGGAAGGGAGACAGGAAGAGGGAGAGAGGAGTTGAAAATTAAAAAATTCTTGTCTCTGAACCGAATCATTCAGCGTACGTATTCGTTTGGCAATTCGGGCAACAAAAAAAAAATAGAAAATGACTCGATCTTCTTCATCGAATATTAAAAATGAATTTTTGTAGATCCTCGTGATGATAGCCAAATACGTCGTTATCGAACAGCATTCTCTCGTGAACAAATTAATCGGCTGGAAAGAGAATTTTCAAAGGAGAATTACGTTTCACGTAAAACAAGAGGAGAACTTGCTGCTGAATTGAATTTGCCTGAAGGGACTATCAAGGTGAGTATATAGATTAAGGAAAGTGAAACATAGCGGTGCACGATATGTGGTAGTACGAAATTTTCGTATTGTTCTCTAATTCTCCAGTGCTTGTATGATGTCTCAAAAATGTTATGTTGAGTGTCGTCTATCATAATCTTCGTCATAACGTCTCTACCGTATTCTAACTCCAAGCAATAGCATCATTCTTCAAAAGTATTGAGAAGCTTTTAAATTCTATGGACGATAGTCTTTCATGTTACATATTGTTTTAAGAGAAGTTGGTGTGTGTGTCTTTTGCCGTCAATTTCATCTCAAATCTCATCTGTTTGTTGTTCATTTTATTATTCCATATATGAGCATGAACGACCGAAAACTGTTATGTCATAATCAATTTGCCTTCAGGGAATTGCAAATTCTTAAGATATGATTCCTTTCTTTCGGGATTTGTCGTCTTTCACTCTTCATTCTCCTTTACTCTCTTCCTTTCTGTTTAGCTTCTGGTGTTGCCTCTCTATCAAAGCAAATGAATAAGAGGTCGTTGTCACTTGTATGTCTCCTCTCTTACATGATGAATTCTTTTAAATCTATTTCAAATCTTCCTTTTCCAACTTCCTTAGGGGCTTCTGATATCTCACTAAAGCTTCACAGACAGCTTTTAAATAAACAAAAACTATAAAAATATTTTTTCGGAGAACCTTCAGTATATTTTTTCTTTTTCAGGTATGGTTCCAAAACCGTCGAATGAAAGACAAACGTCAGAAGGTGCCAACTCTTCCATGGCCAGGTCTCTTCCATCCACAATTGGCAGCCTATGCCATGCTTGGTGCCGGATCTCCATTTGCCTGTGATATGTGGGCAAAGACAGCAGCAGCTTTCAACTATCCAGCCAGGTATATAGATTGAAATATTGTTCATGATCCTAATGATACTTATTAAGTCCTTTCCTGGCATCCCGACTACCAGCTGGTTTGAGCTTAAACGATGCATTGAAGGCGCAAGATGAAGATAAAGCAGTGAATTTTGCAAATATGGTCGATTTAACCACTAATTCTCAGTCACCTTAACTATTCAAAATTTTAATATAATATTTAATATATTAAAATATGTTTTGTGCTTTACAAATAATCCCAGATGACGTCAGAATTACTTTCCATATAAGCAAGTGATGAAACAATCTTTGGCTCGTATACAAAGATTCTTTATTTCAGTCGTATTTTTGAAAATCACAACTGTAAGCTAGTCTTCTATCATTCTCTATCATTCCTTCTTTAAATTTACATATAAATTAGCATAATTTATGTTAATTATATATATAATAAGATATGCTTCTTCTTTCTCTTTCCATCTTTGTTTTGTCAATCATACATAGCCTATAGCTTATACAGTCCTCTCTCTTTCTCTCCTTAACCAACTGTCTGAAATGTGCTACATTGAGAATCTCATTCTGTATTTTTGTGTTAATTTTAAAAATAAAATATTATTTTCTCATTATTCATATGTAATAGCTTATACAGATTTCATAGACTCTTTTACTTATGCATCTTGTGTTCGAACCATCAAGCTACTTGAAGGTCACATATGTTTTGAAAGATAGTCATCAGAACATTTATATTCAATATGGAAATTATGGTTAACAATGACATATTACTGAACTTTATAACTCTTTAAACTCTATGTTTATGCTAATTTATACTATATATGGTTTGGTTTTGAGATCTTAAAATATCATTAGAGGGAACAACCGTTATATACGACTACGCATGATGTAAATGATATTGGACGCTCTTTTTCACGTCAACAGACTTCACGTGACTTATAAAGTAATATGCAAATTAGATGAAAAACCATCTGACTGAACACAACAGAATAACTTTTCCCATAATTTCAATGCATTTCATTCCTTATTTGAAACTTCCGAGGAGAATAAATTAGAGAAAGGAATTTCACTTTCATGAATTATCGTCATTATATCTTTTATCCAGTTTCTTCTTTTTATTTGTGACTTTCACCCTCACAACTATCCCTCTCTCTCTCTATGCCTTTGTTTTTGAGAGAGAGACAGCATTACCAGAGAAATATTATCATATAATGAAGAAATAGGGAATCACAGAGAAAGAGAGAGAGGGATATCCTATTGATACGTATGATCTATGGAATCTTAACCTAATCAGGTATATCCATGTCAAGAGTTTTCCATTCATTTCATCTTCCTCTCTTTATCATTTATAATTTATCACATCATTCATCAGAATTATAACCTCTCTCTTATTCATCCCCCCTTCCCTCTAATCATCCCCTCAGGCTAGATTGAGGAAATCATTTTGAGATGACAATCTTCTTTTTTGTTTCTCAGCCAGATCCGGCACAATACAAGTTGATAACTTCTTATTTCATATTATCACATAGTTAATCATTCTGCTATACTTGACAGTTAATAAAACTTGATCCTCTTCTTCGTCTTTCAGCTCCTTACAAATCTCTTCAGGAAATGCTAAGAATCATTTAACCTATGAACAGCAATCTCATTGTACATAATCATTTTATCATTTCCTATAAACTAAGAGGGAAAGTCTACTAAGAGAGAGAGAGAGGAAAAGATAAAGAGAGAGAGAGAAAGATAGAGAGAAAGAGATTAATAGAAAGATATAGAGAGGATAAGTAAGTAAGACATGGTGATGCGAAAAATGAAAAACCAACTGCAAACGATGAGAAGTAGTAGCCCGTTTGGTCCGAATCTCAATGCGGGTCAAGCATTCATCATCAGCCTTTTTCTATTTCTCCCCTTATCATGTTGTTTTCATTTTTCTTTTTTTTTCACAAAAAAACTCAAAGCAGAATGATCTTTCTATTTTTCCAATTTGATTACTTTCATCAGAATCTTCAACTATCGATCAGATCTCGCTTGATTTGACACCATTTTGCTTAAATTTTTTTTTTGCTTTTATTGACTTTACTAATTGGTGATTCGGACAATCATTTCATGATCAAAAAACTGTTAGAAAACAAGGATAATTGCTTTTCCTCTTTTAAACTTTTTTTTTCGTTTTTATCACTCGCTCTCTCTTCATTCTTGTATAGATAGTATCTCTCTCTCTCTCTCAATCATCTATCTGAACTTCTTTTAACTTCTCAAATTGCCCATGTATGATAGCGATGAAACCTTCGAAGATGTCCTTCCTTGGCATAGTTCTAATAATTTCACTTTTCTTTACATTATTAATTTCCATGAACTTCCGTCCTTTCCTTCATTTTCATTTCATTCGCATAGTCTCAAGAGTCCTCAACGACAAACATCATTTCCTTTTTCAATTCTCTTTCTATTGATTTTGATTTGTACAGTAAGTTGTACATTATTTATGAGATAATAATCTTTTGTCTTTAATTCTACCTTGATACTGCCTCAGGCGCTATATGAGTTAGATGTAGAAAGGAAAGAGTAGCGGTGCAAGAAAGTTTTGTCCTTATTGCATCATCAAGTTCATTCGGCTTTTCGTCTGCTTATAAATCTTCATTCTCTTGTTTTGCTACTGTTTTATGTTTCTTCTACAACAATACTGTTTCTCTTTGATCTATACCGACATTATGATAATGACGTAATGAGCGGAATACTGTAATCAAAAAAGGATTATAAGAAGGTTATAAAAAATATTTTTAAATTCTTGTATTTTTCAGATCGAAACTATATAGTTGGTACTAAATGACTTAATTGGAATATGATCGATTTGTACAACTGTTGGAGTTGGAAGGTATTTGAGTTAGCAGAGATGGCTGGAAAAAACATGATTGCTTTTCAGATTTTAATATATATAGCTAGTTATTCAATCGTATTACATACATCTTCATCATTCCCAATAGATAATGGTTTAGTTGATTCGGAGCTCATACATGAATGCACAGCAAATAAAGCAGTTGATTTACTTCTGATTATTGATGGATCAGGATCTATTGGAGATGATACTTTCCAGAATCAAGTTTTTAATATTCTAATATAACACATTGTATATCTTTGTTGCAACTATCTAGATCATGTTTGCTATGCATTTGGCTAATCGTCTCAATGTATCAGAAGATGGGAGTCATATGGCTATCATGCAGTATTCCGAATCTCCAAAAATCGAATTCTCTCTTAATCAGTATCTTCAAGCTACTCAGGTACATTATTATACATTATATTACTAGCAGAAGAATTTCAAACAACATACCTATCCTCTTCAGTTAGAACAAGCCATTCAGCGTATTTCATACTTGTCAGGAGCTACTAATACGGGCAAAGCTCTACATGAGGCTTTACATAAAGGATTTCAAGGAGCTCGAGGAGGTGATGTACCAAAAGTTGCTGTAGTCGTTACAGATGGACAGAGTCAGGTATTTACAAGAATCGACAACATTTTTTCTAATTCTGAAGTTTAATTTAAGGACGATGTATCAGAGCCATCACAACAGTTAAGAGAGGCACATGTTATGCTTTACACTATAGGAGTAACGAACCTTGTGAATGTTCACCAACTTCATCAAGTAAGTCTTTCATTTATAAAGGTTGGAAGCATGCAAAGCAATAAACACCAAACTCTCATTTACAACAAAAGATGATCCGTATGCCATTTGCTTAAGATTACTGGGAATCCTGTTCGTGTGCTCACAGTAGAAGCTTTTGATCAGTTGGACAAGTCAGTAGCAGATTCTCTAACATGGGATATGTGTCGAACTGAATTTCGTTAGTTTTTTGTTAACATATGAGTAAAATGTTTGTGTTAAATGATAGGTCCCGGTACACCTGAGATCATTTGTGCAGCGGATCGAATAGGGGTGCGAGCATCCACAAAGAAACCTTTCGATGGATTCGTTTTTGTGATGGACCATTTCCATCAAGCTGAATGTAGGGCTGGACCTGAACACTTTCCCGATCCAAAGAGTATTGGAATTTCAATACCATTTAATACATGCAATGTACATAGATATCGATCGGTAATCTAAATCAATTATTTGATTCATCATCAATTCTTTCTAGTTAGAACCACGGGGGATATACGTTGAGGTGACAATAGTCTTCATGTTTCATTCAATGTACGTTATAAGGAAAGTACAATAGACTTCATCTTTATTTTTCAGGTTCATGACTAAAGTTGATCAAACTGTGAAAGTTCAATGTTTCTATATGGAAGCAGAGAAGCATGTAACAGTTCCTCTATCTGTCAGGTATTATGTTGCTCGCAGAACAGTTTCAAGAAAAAAACTATTACAGTATGATCACAACTCAATTCCGTGAACAAATCTATCAGATGCCCCAATGTACATATACTTTGCGTAAAGGTTCGCCAGATGGTGAAATAGTCAAATACGCAACGTTAGGTGAAAGTATTTATCACAGGTATAACTAATTATATCTTATATCCTAATCTATATTAACAATAGATGGGAATGCATTGAAGTCGAGAAGAAAGACACATTCGGAATGCTCGTACATTCATGCTACGTCGATAATGGTTATGGAGATCGTGTGGATATTCTTGATGCAACTGGGTATTAACTGACAACAGTGGATAGTTATCATAATTAATCGATGTTAAGTTGTGGCTTGGATGCAGTTCTCCTATCTACTCCTGATTACGACAGCTCTTTGCGCCTAGCAACAAAGCCATATCATGTCTTCAAGTATGCTGACAAGCCTGTTTTGCAATTTCAGTGCCAGGTATGATTCAGTTGAAAGAACTATTTAAATCTCTAAACTAGATAACTCTTTGTATCAAATATGACGAAGGGTGTGCCAATATCAGTCCTCCAAGCAATTGTCCGAAACTGCGCGGAGAGGATGCTCATCATCACCATCACCATGAGCATAACATACTTCATGACCCTCACGCTCGTGTTGTAAGTCTTTTTCTGGCTCATCATAACCTTCTTCTCTAATTTGATAAGAAAATTTCAAAAACAATGTTTCAGATTCGTTCTCATGGCTCAGGAATAGGAACAATCGATGTATTCACTGGTTCACTCACTATCTTAGACTCATTACCTGCTTGCTCAAATGAGGTAAAGCTTTGTATGTGATTGATTTAATGGGATTTCGATTTAAGGCTCTTTCACTTAGCTCAATAATCATTTTAATATTAACCGTTGGAAATGTGCTCATAGCCATACTCTCAGTGTTCATTTGGATTCTCATATCTCAAAGGCAAAAGCTAGCATCAACAGCTAAAAATTAATATTTAATTAACTATATAATATAATATAAATAATAATTAATTGACATTAATCATGCGTGTTTTGCTTTATTCAAGTATATTGTACAAATGAGAAGTAATATTGATGAAATAACACTTTCGTTTGTCGACTGTCCATATGCACAACCGTTCATCACGTCATAACAGTATGTTAAATGAAAAATCTTCACGTAAGATTTCACGTAATATAGCATAATTAGCATAATCATCTACTAGTTATAATAGCTATGAATAAATAAAATTTATTTTTTTTTTGTCTTATAAAATATTATATTGAGTATTACATTAGAAAGGAATGCTACTGTATAGCTACGTAGAAACTGATTGTTGGTAACTCATCTCACTTACTGTTTCATCTCTATAGATTTCTTAATTAACATTTAAAGCATTATATCTTCGCTTCGACGAACACCAATTGGCTGATATTCACGTTGATTCGGTCTCTTACGGTATGGCATTATGACTTTTTTGAATTTCTGAATAACAAATGAGATTCAATACTTGTAAGCAATTCCTTAATCTTACATCTGATGATGTTTGTCCTCGAGCTCTACAGTACTTATAGAGGGCTACTATGGGTATAGCTGCAGCTGCTGATAACGCAAACATGATTCCAATAATATTTGCAAGTGTTGAATATTGATAATCCTGATAAGTCAATGGCTGATAATTGATAAATGAAGATAAAATCATCGTCTACAATTGGATTCTGATTTTCATATGTCCTTCAATAGCTTACAAGTAAAAACACTGGAGCTAAAATTGTCCAACAGACTCTCCAGTATAGTCCTGGTTCAAATCCGAGCATTTCCTTCAAGTCAGCTACGAATTGCTTGATTCCTTCAAATACATTGTATTGCAATGTTGAATTCTTGTTCACTGACCGTATATGTAAGCAACAACCATAACTTCACAGAATACAGCAATCAGTAGTCCCCAAGTTGTTCCATAGATGATCAGCCATTCCATAATCAATATTCCTCCCTTTAAGTATGAGACAGTCGTGAGACTTGAAACGAATGCTTCGAACATACATTTGTGCACATGAAAATTCCGATGACCATATAAAAAATGAAAAGGATTGCTATGAAGATTTCACGATTCTTCTTTATAATAGGAAATTCATCTGATAAAGCCGTTATGATGGCTTCTGATCCTCCGAACTGAAAAAAAAGAGGTTTCAATAAGCTATTAGTGTTGTTTGTTTTTATATTACCGAGCTATCCAATCCAAGTGTCATTAGCATAAGGAAGAAAAGAACAGACCATGCAGGAGCTCCCGGCATTGTTGCTAGAGCTTCCGGATAAACGACAAAAACAAGACCTTGACAAAAGAGGGTATAAAAAGAATTGGAAGGTGAGAAAGCATTACCTGGCCCTTCCTGAGCAACTTGATCAATTGGTTTTCCACTTTTGCATGACATATAGCCAAGTACCTTCAAAATATAAAATACAATGACATCTCGTTCCAAATCAAACATACGGAGAATATGACAAAGCCGGAAAGAAAACTTGTGGCACAGTTAATGGTACTGGTGATCAGAGCATCCCTTCAAACAAAGATGTTTGTTTGTTTTTCAAGATTACAATTATTTACAAGTAAACATTATTATGAAATTGATTGTATGAAGAGTAAGCCATCAAAACACCAAATCCAGGTCCAAGTGAGAAGAATACTTGAGTTGCAGCATCTTGCCATACCGACGGTTGCTTCAAAGGATTGTCATTAACCTTCATATCAGTAGCCATCTCATGCACTATCTTATGAACTTTCTATTTGAACTTATATATTATGTAATCGAAGGCTTCATGGTTTATGAAAAGCTTAAACTTAATTGTATGATGTCTGTCCATTCGCTTAAACAGACTAAGCCTAATGTAAAAACTGATGTCAAATGCTTGAGAGAGAACTTTGGACCCAATCCTCTTGCAATCTTTATTGCAAAGATCGGAAAAAATGAAAAATTTGCTCTTTCTGGCGAATTTCTTCTCTTTCTCAAAATTCTTTCCTTTTATTTTCAATTCTACCTTCAGCATTGTGAAGTTGGGACGAAGGTAGTAGTCAATCCCAACTTCTGAGCCAGGAAGTGTAATACCCCGAACGAATAGAATACCGAGAACCACGTAAGGGAATAGAGCTGTGAACCAGACAACCTGCAGAAACAAAAGTTCGTTTTAGCAGAAAATGAAAGAAAATAAGTAAACAAACCTTTCCACTCATTCCGATACCTTTCCATAACGAGAAATAACAGATAAGATACACCAGGGCTAAAGATATCTGGAGCAAGTTATCAGTTGTACTCATCCCCCGCATTGACAGTACTCACCGCAATTTCATAATTCACCGAACCAAGATTATCCAGACTTCTGATGACGTGTGAACTTGGCTCACCAGCAGCATGCAATCCCAAGAATCCTTTACTAAAATGAATTGAGGTAGAATTTCCAGTTGAGAAGTTGCGAACGTACTAGAAATATTCTTCAGCAGCTGAGATTCTCAATTTTGAATCTCCGGTACTATCGCGACACTTTGCTGAATGATCTTGACTCCAGCTTTAAACATTTTGCAGAAGTTGAAAGGATGGAGCAAATGTGAACTTACTCTGGTTCATAACAAGCTGGACTGTTGTAAGTATTATTGCAACTTGCCCAAGGCAATTTAAAACTGAATGACGAATATAAGTAGTGAAGACCCCAAGCTAATACGACATTATAGAAAAAGTCAGTATAAAAGGCGATCATGATTACACAATATCCAATTCCTTAAGTTATGCTAATTTATGCAAATTTTAACTATAAAATATATTTAGAAAACCTTTAAATAGAGGACATATACGTCCCCAGGTAGTGATAGCTCCACGGCGATAATACTGTCCCAATGATAATTCCATATAGAATAATGGAACGCCAGCTAATAATACCATCAAACAGTATGGAATTAAAAACACTCCTTCAATATCATATAAGTTAGCATAAGTTATCATCTTTCATCTCTACCTCCACCGTTTTTGAAACATAAGTACGGAAAACGCCATATATTGCCTAAATCAACTGCAAAGCCGACAACAGAAAGCAAGAAATCCACCTAAAAATCACAAATTGTATTTGTCAAATCATTGAGCTCTACCTTCGTCGACCATGTTTCACGTTCAACCGACTTAATCTGAACTGTCGTATCAACAATTATATTAGAATCTTTAGATATTCCATTCGGCTGACTGTCGTCATCAAAATCATCTGAAAGTAGGAGACGTTAGTATATTCGTCTAACACATATGAATATAACAAAGAAAAATGTTTTTTCTTCATCGTCTCTTCTTCTTCTTCAACTCTTATTCGCTAAACTGCGTGCTTCGATCACGATGATGATGATGATGATGATGATGATGATGTGAGTGTGTGTATATGTGTGTGTGCATGTGTTTTCTCAAACAGACTGAACTTACTTTTTTCATTTTCAAAAATACTGCTAGATGAGTTAAGAAAAACCGGCATACAAGCTGGCTTTATAATTGCCAACTTGGACAACTTCAAGCCTGATTGAAAAATAATTTTTCGTTTTCAAATGAAAGACATGAACGACTCGAATACGGATGTGGTCAATGGAAGAACGCACGAATAGTATTTAAGAAAAAAAATTCGAGGTGAATCGAAAAAAAAGAAAAAGAAGGAGATGGATTTAAGCTTCTATAGATGATTTTCAGTTTATAAAGGAATTAATTCCACCAAATAACGAAGAAATTGTGAATGGTAAGAACTTGGCTACGGAGCTTTTCCTTCAGAAAACTTTTATTTTTGATATTATGTTCGTAGATTTCCGATCTGTTCAAATAGGCGTATTTTAGAAAAAAAAAGAAACTTGAGAGGGAATGCTGGAAACTAAGTTTCAATAGAGAGAAGAGAGATGAATGAAAGTGAGATGGAAAGAGTGAGAGAGACAGAATGAGAGAAAAAATAAAAGAATCTGAAAGGTTGGAAGTTAGAAAGTTTTGTGGAAATACAACCGTTCTTGACGTTTGTTCCGTATGAAAATGAGCTGCGATGTTTTTCACGTGAAGTTCACGTGTTGCCACCACCACGTGTATCAAAACAGCTCAGAAGTGTATGTTTCACGAAAACATAGTGAAGCCAGAAAATCTCTTACAACTAACTATGTATAAACATATAACAACTGAGGCAAAAAATAAATTTTTTTTTAATCTCTCTCTTTCACGCTTTTAGGATTTCGGTAAAACTGTTTCTCACCTGGACAAGTCATTATAACTTCCGTAATTTTGATAATTTTTCAGAATTATTAATAGAAAATACAAAATGTAGATGATTTTGAGCTTGATGTTGATGACTGTCGTTTCTCGATGTCGCTAAACGACGTCAAAAAACGTACGTTCTCTGTCAAGACGTCTTGGAGAAGACGAAAAGACTAAGTGAATAGGATTCAGATGAGAAAAAATATGAAGCCGTTGTTGGTATAAATGTTAGTTTCTATTGGGGGAATTTCTGGGCTACCTTTGGAAGTCTCCGACCCAAATTACCGGAAGATCATTATATGGATCGTTTTGCCATGTAAAAGCTTATAAGGGACACATTCTCTCTCTCTCTCTCTAGTTGCTCTCCATGTTTCAGCTGAAATCTTCACTGGTGAAACATTACAACAGAATCATAATCTCTTTGTGGTTATAAAGAAAAAAAAAAGGAAAAAGTAATCCAAAGCTACTTGTCTCTCCGCATCTCTGAGCTTCCTCTTACCTTCAAACAACCTTTTCCTTTCCTTTTTTTCTTCTTTCTTCTCCATACTTTTGAATAAAAATGTTTTTTTTTGAGCATTTTACTTGTCTTCCAACATGTTTGAATGAATTGAAAGACACATTAAGTACAAATGTTCAATTTCAAGCATTATTTATCATTTTTCCGGACTAAATTCAGATGTGAGCTATACCTTGTGCTTCTCTCTTCTACTCTTCTATTCCCTCTGCTTATTACCTTTCTTTCTCTCTCTCTTACTCCTTCTATCTACATGCCTTTTCCTACATTCTGATACTTCATCTATTGCTTTGAATTCTTTCTTCTACCAACATCACTTAATGTTACTCAAGTAGTTGAAGCTTGAACTCTGGTATCTGTGGCACACAAGAAACTCTTTCGTATTCTTGTTCTAAACTGCTTTCAAACAAAAACGTCGTAACTATACGTATAGTTAACAACCCATAAATTCAAATGAAACATAGAAGTGAAAAGAAGCCAAAAAAAAAGTTTTGTTTATATTTTCTCTCTTTTTTTAAAAACACCAAAAAAAAAAGAAAAGAAAAAAAAACTTTGTTGCATTCAAATGTAACAAAATCCATAATGTCACTCGTTGAACTAGCAAAAACCATAAAAGCTAGTCATTTGAATGCTCTTAATGGGAATAAATCTCATATACTACAATATAATTCTTTAACTATATCATATAGATAAGCTGTCATATGTCAAATTACTTTCTGATCATCAAACCAAAATCATAAAAGTGAATCCATGAGATGTCATCTGTGTACGTGTGTATGTATGTGTCTGTCTGTGTGTATGTGTCTGTATGGTGTTGCACAGATGAAATCAAAAGAAAAAAAAACTTCGTTTCAAGCCTCATTACACCTGAATGAAGTGTAAATGAGAAAAATGTTGGTATTATTCGGAATTTGAACTTTACAGATTTTTTCAGTTGGAAATGAATGAGCAAATCATCTTTTTTTCATCGTTCTCAACACTTTCCTAAACCTCATCTCCATCGCTCTCTTTCCTTCTGATGTAAAGAGGGGAGAGTCTCAATCTCTTCTGATGAATAGAGACGGAATCGTTTTGATAAACTTGTTACTATGAAAAGATGATGACGACATGAGTATATTAAAAGGTTTATAACATCTGTGATAACGAGGGAGACAATATATAGTATATATGTAATTTCGATTATATTCTTCATATGTTCAAGGAATGATAACTATCTGTTAACTATATATATACATTTGCTTATATGTATAAATTATATAATTTCATATTCTAAAACCATTTTTGTTTGAATGAAAAAGGAAGCCTACGAAGATCAGCTTATGACACTCACACAGAAACACACACACACACATACAGGGTTAACGAGAATGCCAACATATCATATATGAATAGAGAGAGCTCAGAGAAAAAAAAACAAAAAAAAACTTGGGCGGAGCTCATATAAAGCAATTGCGCATATTATACTATACATATAGTTTATAATAATATTTAAACGGCATAAGTAGAGAGTGAGAGAGAAAGAAAACGATTTTTTTCTTCTAACATCTTTCTTGGAGAAAAAAATCATTGACCAAATCCCCATCCGCTCGATGCATTCATCTGGAATGGTTGGTGAAGTTGTTGATAGGAAGTTGAATGCATTGGCATATTTGAGTTCGTCATTGCTGGTGATAATTGTGGAACTATGCCTGGATGTTGAGAAACTGAAGATGTTACAGAATTCAATGACTGATTATGTGATGATGATGAAGCTGTATGCGGTGATGATAGCATATGATTCGTTATGGCTATAGATGGTGGACTCATCATCTGACTTTGAGCTTGTTGTTGCTGCTGCTGTTGAATTATTTCAACTGTAGGACGAAGCCTATCATAGATAGGTTGTGAGAATCGTCGAATCTGAAACAATTCTCCATAAGCTTCAATTCAATATATGATTTTCTTACCTTCATAAGTAATGGCTCTTTAAGCTTAAAGGCTATTTTCTCCAGTTCACATCTTAAACATAATAAGCTTTACCACTATCCAAATGCTTTATGAATATTCAAACATTGAAGGTTACCATTAAACTATTTTACGTATATTTCGTTTTTCTTTTTCACTTTTAACGGAAATATGAAGGAGAGAAAATGTACGAAAATTGGATGTAATTGAGCACCGAAAGCTTTCTCAGTTTACTCTCTCTATCTCTATATCTCTCTTCCTCTCTCTCTCTCTCTGTGAGAATTTACAAATTCAAATATGAAAGAAATTTGGTAGGGGGTGGATGGGATAATATAGAAAACTTACGATCTTCCAACTACTTCGCGTACATCTTCCAAACATAGCAAGTAGCTTTTGCCTGTTTCCCGTGTCATCTTCCTTTCTTCTTCTAATGTTATCTTATCTTGCTCATCCATACAATACTATAACAGAAATAGAGTTGAATTCAATGAAATCGTTTAACATACTCGGAATAAACGCGAATACTGTAAGAAGAACTTGCTAGGAGTCAGGAATGTGAGGGAGATTACCTAAAACATACGAATACATGAAACCTGTTCATATCTCCCTATCACAAGCAAAGCACAACCGAAAACAAAAAAAAAACAAAAAAGAAAATGGATCTGATCATGATGTGGTTTTCATGGATTCATTCCAAATGTAATTGCTATAGTGAGCGGTCGATTTTTGTGTGTTTTGGATGTTGCTGTGTACAGACAGTGCATACGATGAGAATGGTTAACATACCTTAGAAGCTGGCACAAATTGAGTCATTGTATTGAAGCGATCAGGATTCCATTTGCTAATTTCGTGTAATGTGAAAGGACTCAAATCAGAATTCAATCGTTCATCTTCCTAAACAACGAAAACAAAGTTAATTTGATTAGTGATGTATGGAGCATTACCTTTTTCGTTAATCGTCTCCTCTTAGCAGCACTAGAATGGCTCAAAACACTAATTTCCGAATCATCTGATTCTTCACCACGTTGATTATAATAATCAACCTATAAACATGTAGTTAATAGAGAGGAAGATGACCCTTAACATACCTTATCTGGTATTCCTCGATATGGTTCAGGCAATGTACGTGACTCAGCTTCTTTTTCATTTTCTTTTTCTATTTTTGGCGGTTTTTCTCGTAAGAATGGTTTCTTAGCAGCTTCTAATATTCCACATATGAAATCATTTATAACATCATCATTAACTATCTGAATGAGGGTCATACAGTAAGACAGATAAAGCAATCTAACGTACTTGACCGTTCCTTTTCAAATTTTCAATTGCCGGTGAGAATGTTGTTCGTACATGACGCTCAACAATCTGATGAATTTCCTTGGAAATTTCTTTTTGATAAATCTGCAAACGTAGAGGTGTTGAAGATGAATGACATATTCACACGAAAATTACCATTCGCATACGATTCAATGATGTTTCAGCATCATCAGCAACGCCAACCTTGTTACTTCGTATAACATGCTTCAAGGAATTAACCTAATGATCAAAAATGCAGGATGAGTTCAATGTTCAATGAGAGCTAATTATGTACCATTGCTGATCCTCCTGAGCTTTCACTGGATTCCAATAGAGTTTCTAATACACGAAGGCGCATATTCACCTTATTACCATTACCATGACGACTTCTACGATCAAACATTGTAATTCTGAAGATAATCAATAAAGCTAATTAAATAATCATTTTGTCAACAAGTTGAACATCAACAATAGGAAGAAGCAATGTCATTTATGGAATGAGCGACAACAATCTCAAAAGCTTCATGATGATCTGATCAGCTGGTGAGCTGTACATTGCTTTCTATTGAAATCCAAAGACAAACAGTCTCAACAACATACATCATATCCTTCATTTACATAAACTTATCAGGAAAAAGGCGATAAATGTTAAAAAAAGAGACGATGAAGACGCTGATGACGAGACTCAACCATGTTTTGTTGGTTGGCGACGTCTATTCAATAGAAAGCAAGCAAAAGCAACGAAAAATGAAAGAGAATCTAGAAAAGAAACTAAAAAACATTGATATTCATTCAGAGAGTCCAGACATACAGCATTCAAGAGAGAATAAGCTTGATGAAGAGAGTTGCGCCTGAAGTTAGAGAGAATAGCAACCAACTTATTGATTGAGAAGAGAGGGGGGGAAGGAGAGAAGTGTTGGAAAGGCTGGCTGCCAATCGACTCGTTTCATTTTCAATTCTCTCTTGTTCTCTCTCTCTCTATCTCTCTTTCTTGCTCTCTCTCTAACACTCTCGTTATGATTATTCATGAATGTTTGTGATAAGAAGGACATTCTTCTGTATTGTACTCAACGCAATACTTCTTTCTGATTTCTTCTTCGTTCGTTCGTTGTCGTCGTCGTCGTTGTCGTCTTCTAGTTCGTCTTCAATCACAATCACAACTATACATATGATTTATTAAAAAATATGGCTCAGAAAGATATTAATTATATGTCTAAGAACAAACAAACAAAAGTGAAAATGATATGATTGGGTGGGCTGAAAAAAGAAATTCACAGAACGTTATTTACAAAGACAGTTCTCTCTTCTTCTTCTTCTTCTTCTTTTATATATATATAATATATATATTTTATTATTTTAAAATTACAAAGATTAAAAAGAATAGTGTGCGATGACGGTGCTGATGATGATGATGATGATGGGTCGTGGAGGTGGTGGTGGTGATGGTGGTTGGGGTCGCAGAATTCCTGAGTCAATGAATATTCTGAATGATTTAAACGGTTTCAAATGTACAACAGAAGATATATATGTATAATGAATGGGAAACCCTGCTAAATGAGGAAATTCTTATTTCAAATATGCAAATTTTGCTTCTTTTTCTTCTTCTTTTTCATCTTCTTCTAGTTCTTCTACTTCAACATCTTCTTCTACTTCTACTTCTTCATCTTCATCGTCGTCTTCATCAACGTTGTTCATCTTCGTCTATTCTCTCTTCATAGTTCTTAGAGGGAGTAAGAGAATAGAAGTAACACACACACAGATATGGAGAGGGAGGCAGTAAGAGAGAGAGAGGAGGAGGAGGAGGGAAGAGGAGAAAAGAAAAGGGAAGGAAGGAAGGAAAGTATTGAAAATAGAATGTTCACAAAATGCCATTTCTTTTTTTTTACCCGAAAAAAAAATGTTTTTCAATAACATTTCTCTCCTCTTCAGACCATTGTTGTGTCAGGAGAATAAAAACGATTTGGATTGTTTCCAAACTTTGGTGAACGGCTGATTGACCTAAAAACTTTAAAATGTTTTGAGAGTTTTGATATCAATGAGATGATTAAACATGGATTAACTATGATTACCTTTGTAATGATGATCCACGTCGTATGACTGAAGCACGTAGACTATCAACACGCTCAACAGCTCGTTGAACTCCTCTTGGCCAATCGTCTCCACGTAGATTGCCACAACAACGGAATGCACATACACAACCTAAACTGATCAATGTAACTATGATTCTATCAACAATCCCGAAACTAAATGTTAAACAAGTCATTTCTTGCAAACAAAAATTTTTTTTTCTTTTTTGCTGCAGTTTCATCTTTAAACGTCCTGTCTTCCAACTCATCAATGTTTGAAGCTTCAAATTGACAAGAGAAAGCCTTATGATGAAGCTGATGTGTGACAATGAATATGAATTTTCATTTCTACAGACAGTTGTTCGATTGAAAGTTCACCTCTTCTGCACATCGCAATTCGAAAGTGTGTGTGGATGTCTCTCTCGGTATGTGTGTGTGTGTATGCGTGTGTTGAAACTTTTTTTTTGTGTAAAACTTTACAAAATTTCTTGGAAGAGCTTTAATCAGTTAGATGTCACGTGAATCCACGTTAATGAATGATGCTCTATGTTCTCAGCCTAAGCTTTTCCTTTCTCTCCATTTTTCCACCCTCACTTATCAATTCAGCATTTCAATCATTAACACGGCTGCTCTTTTCTCGATCATCAATTGATTCAATTTTGCTTGGAAAAAAAAAAAGATAAAAGGTGCTGAGAGCCAATTAATACGACACACACATACACATTCACATACACACACACTAACAGAGAGAGAGAAAGAGAGAGAGAGAGAGAGAGAGATGAATGTTTGAAACAAAAAATAAACGGATAGTAACAAAAGGAAGTGAAAGAGAATGTAATTTGCATACGTGAGTATTGGTACTCACGTAAACGACGTGAAACTGTCGTCTGCCTTATTCAACTCAGTTACATACTCACAGAGCGGTTGTTCATATTCATTTTTCTCAGAGAAAATGAACTGATTAGTGAAAAATGCATGGGACGAGTCAGTATATTTGAAGTTTTTTAAACTTTTTTTTTGTTTTCAAGCCACACACAGAGAGTGAGAGGGAGAGAGGGAGAAAGAAACCAAGAGAGAAGAAACTATTGAAGAGCCCCATTAACAGAGGTGAAGGAAGTATTTGAAATATATTTTTAAAAATGAAGAATTGCTTCTCTCATTCACACAAAAAACATTGTCCCTCAATGCTAATTGCCTTTTGTACGACTTTACTGCTTAACATCATAAAATTTTTAGTTTAAAAAAAAAAAAGAAAAGAAGAAGATGAAGATGAAGATGAAGAAGATGAAGAGGAAGAAGAAGCTAAAGAAAGAAACGAATAATAAGGCTTACATGTTATTAGGCATGTGAGTAAGACAGCTACTCCAACAGCTACCACCAATGATAAGGTTCCCGTGTCAACACGATCCATTGGCTCGCCGTTAAGCTCTTTCCTCAACTCAGCTATAATAATAAATAATTATTAATAATTATATAATTATAAACATACAAATGACTTGAGTTAATGCTTTAGACCATTGATCTGTTTGAGCGAATTCATTGACGTCCGTCAGAATACGACGACGCTCATCTGATGTTATATATCGTTCAGCTAATCGTGCTGGCCATATGATCATCTATAAGATATGAATATAGAAGTTAACTATATGATATATAGGTATAGTTACTTTCTTATAATGCTCCCAGACGAATATGATGACTGAATTACCGCAATCACCTAACGCCCATCGCCCTTCTAATGCTTTGCAAAATGCTTCTGCTCGTTCAGTTAACTGACTGAAATTTATATAATTTTTGTTTTGTTAAGCAATGAAGCTTAGTTTAAGCTTCGAGTACGTACGCTTCACTTGGAGAATGCATTTGCATTTGCAAATTCTTAACAATAGCAACAGAAACAACAAATCCATGGAAACCTTCTGATGATGTTCCTTCAAAATCACATAATTAGCATATCTGTTACATCTGATGATAACTCGAACCAGCTATTCCTGTTGTACATTGTGATCGTCGTTGACAATGACATGGCGTTCCAACAGCCAAATCATATAATAAACGATTAATGGTTTGAGCTTAAATATAGCATAATTTATGTGACCGAAAATAAAAAC
This sequence comes from Auanema sp. JU1783, assembly GCA_943334845.2. Lineage (NCBI taxonomy): Eukaryota > Metazoa > Nematoda > Chromadorea > Rhabditida > Rhabditidae > Auanema > Auanema sp. JU1783. Next base: position 487,967 of record CALQYR020007486.1, on the reverse strand, counting down.
TTGACAAGTTTAAGTATTTAAGCTTCTTCTTCCATATATGGATATTGTCTTTTAATCTCTTTAAACATGACTGATTTCTGCCGTTCTGCACCAATGAATTTGCCGCCAAAGCCAACAATTCGAAGGAGCTTCTATCTCTCTCTCTCTCTCTCTCTGCTCATTTCTCTCTATAACTCTTCCACTCTCTCTCTCTCTTTATAAAACTTTCTCTGACTCTATCTCTCTCCCTCTCTATCGCTGTTAAAGAAATCTTTTCTTGTTACTTTTCTCTCTCCTTTTTTGGCTTAAATATGGGCTTTACTTCAATCCAAATTTCCCATAAATAGTGCACTTAAGTCCCATATAACTAGTTGAGAACAAAAGCCACTAAGGAACTAGAGAGAGAAAAAGCTCAAAAAAAAAAAACATTTTTGCATATCAAAATGAAGATGATGGAAGATGCAATGGAAAGAATGAAGTAGATACGATTGATAATTAAAAAAAAAAAATTTTCTTTTTGTGAGGTTTAGAGATTAGATTCGAACCTTGGCTATTATTGAGTATTCGATCAGGATCACATAAATATAAGTGTTGCTTATTATGAGGTAATTGGCTAATACACTGATTGACGGAAGGACCTCTGCAGCACAAAAAGCATTTCGTAATACGTTTGTGTCAATGCAATTGCTCACCGTAAGTCAGGATATTGTCCAGGCGTCCATTGTGATGATTCTATTGGATATATATATGATATATGACAAAATTGCATAAAAACAATGATTATCCAGTTATATATTGATTTCATTTTCTTTCTTTTTTTTCTTCTGCAAAGTGAATCATGTAAATCTATGAAGGAGAGAGAGAGAGAGGTAGAGAGAGAGAGAGAGAGAGTTTGAGTGGGTAGGATAAAGCAGAGCTTTGAGTAAGAGCATATGTGGGGATAAGAGAGCAAAATGGAAATAAAACATCTAAAGAAGAAAAATTAAAATAAAGAAGGATTAAGCACTGTTTTAATGAAGCTTCATATGGATTACAGGAAATGCAGGCTGAAGACAGAAAAAAATAAAACAAAAACATCTCATTGACACGGTAGAAAGCTAATTGCCTTTCCTGATACATCTGCTGATCTCAGAAATTCATTTGTCTTACATACACATACTCACACAGGACACACTCTTTCTCTCTCTCTCTCCCTCTATCTCTCCCTCTCTCTATCTCTCTTTCAATCGCTTCTACTTCCTCTCTCTCAGTTTTTATTCAAAGATATTCATTTTATTCAATGATTTTGAACTAATCAATAAAATGGAAATGAAAGAAACTCAGTATGGGCGGAGCTTAAATGATGACTGAGATGCCGATGAGCTTTGGAGAAGAAGATGAACAAGAAGATGAAGCATTGAGAAGCAGTCACCTTAAACTCCGCCCACTTTTTTAATCTTTTTTTCCTCCCTGATTTCTCATGACTATCTGTACTTCTTTTGGGTTACTCTCTACTCTAGTAAAACGACAGATGAAGTCGTTTATTCATCGAAAATTGTTCGCAGAATTAACTGAGCTTCTGTGAAAGCAGCGATGAACAATGAAATATTGAAAGAGATTACGGTATGTGATGAGAACAAGATTGTTTCGAACTTGTCACAAGTACCAATCACAACCAAGAATCAATCGAATGAAATTATATAATATTATATTAGTAAATTCGGAAGAAAACACGAATAACAGTTGAGAGCAAGTTGTCGGAAAAACATTTCGAAGGACATGATCTGACAAATGTTATGTCAACTGTTACGATGACTTCTGATGCTTAACGATGATGAGACCACACTTGTAATAATTCATATCCATATAGGGAGTTCGGAACGTGAGATACTCAACAATCTGCATGTTAATATGAATATTGAGAAGATTATAGAGACATGCACAGCTACTTAGTTTTGCAAAGAAGTTCCCATGTGCTCTGATTCATTGAGCTTCTGGGTGGCATTTAAACAATTGAAAGTCGTTGAAGATAAGGAAGACGTTTTGACGACGTCGACATCGTCTGGATGTTATCTGATACACGGAAACTGTCTTCTCTCCTCCCCCAAGTGATCTCATTCTTTCCTCTTCTTAACATTCTTTGGAACACCTGCTCCGCTTTCAATTCTTCTATCTCATTCATTCTTTTGCTCAACTTCTCTTCACTCTCTTCATCTCACTTTTTCTTTATGAACTGACAGAAAGAACTCTGTTAAAGCTGAGAATTTGATGAGAAATAGAAAGGGAAAGAATAAATTGTGAATGTTTGTGTGGGAGAGAGGATTAGATTGAGAAAAGCCTAGAGGATACCATCTATAAGAGAAAATAGACCGACCAGAAGCTTAAAAGAGAAAAAGGAACGGAAAGAGAGAGTCATAGAGAGAACGAGAAAGGATGAATGTAAGAGAGAGAGAGTGATATGTTCCATAAGATTAAGCTTTTAAATCTTAAAAAACACAGAATTTTTCTTTTCCGACAATCCGTTACCGCCAGGTGTTTGTGTTATCAAAACTTAATGAAATAACCAGTAAGAATACGTATATGATAAATGATTGCATGATGACATCAGAAATCATCGTTATCATGAATAGACCAACAGCTTTTTTTTCATTCTTCCCGGTCATTATCGAAAGAATTTTTGAAACAAAAAAAAACAACAAAAAACAATGTGAAATTGCGATTTGCTTGCAAATCGCCTGAAGGTTAACTCACGTGGCCTCACCATTCCCACTTGAACGTGAGCGCAAAAGCCAAATAGGAAGAGAAACGGCAAAAAAAGATACGAGAAAGTAGAAAAAAATTATTTTTTGTCTGTTCTTTCCGTCTTGAAAGATAGAAGCGAAATCCTCGAGCACACACATCTTTATATGCAAGAATATATATCATTTACTCTGAAACAAATATATCTTTTTTCATTTATTTTTAAGCTGCAGGTTCTCACTTGTGTATTGCAACTTCTCCAATTACCAATACCTATTTACACTGCAGAAGTTAGCATAAATCAAATGAAATTTTTAATTTTTTTCTCTTTTTCACTTTACTTTTTCATTTTCTGATTTTCAATTCGAATGAAAAACATATTGTGAAAGGTCATTTTCTTTTAAATTACAACTTACAAAAACATCAAAAACATAATGAACTTGATTCATATGATTTATCATATGTGCATCTAAACTAACACTTGTTCTTCTAACATCTTATTACAACTTCTTGATTAATAAAGGGGCTTCAACATTTCTTTTTTTTATCTTCTCTTCTTCTTTTCGTAATTAAATGGAATTGATCTTTGTCTTTAATCTATAACTACCTTTTGACTATTTTTTCAAATCGTTCTGCTAACGGATAATCTATTTATATCCTCATATGCATATTTGACGAACTGCCGTGTACGTGAGGATTGAATTTCATTTTCCAATTTCGGTACGTAGTGAACGGTTGCATTTGACTAGATCTCTCTCTCTCTCTCTCTCTCTCTCTCTCTGTGGAACACAGATTTCGCAATGTTAACCTCCGGAAGAAAGTTGTATGAGTTATCAAAACTTGATCACTCTTGCACATTATTACGTTCTCGAGCGGTTAGTTGATCTATATTCAAAGACTTAATCTATATTAACGCTATATAAGGACTCAGGATCAATCTTTGGAAGCGATACGTAAGTTTCTATTGTTAGAAATAACTGTTGGACTTGAGCGAAAGAGATCTAGCAACTGTGTGATAGTCATTTAAGTAGATATCAATTCAAAATATAGTTGATATAAGTTATTTCCTTTTTAATTTTTTTGATCCCTCTACTCTTCTTCCTACTCTCTTATCGGTTCATTTCTAATTTTACAAGTTTTATCTCAGTTTCTCTTTTTTTCGCAATAGTAAGTGAAACAATACTTCAATATAATATTTTTATTAAAACGAGAGCCAGATACTAGTAGTCAAAGTTAGTGGACTCCAGTTCTATTCTCTTTTCATCAGTCAGTTGATAAACCTTCAGCTGTTTGATGAAGTCTTGCGCTTTCACCAACGCCACATTGACATCCGACGCGTTATTTCCGTCTGTGTAGTAAGCAGAATGGCATCTAAAACAAATCATACTCAAAGAAATTAACTATAAGTTTTATACTTACGTTTCGAAACAGTAGAAACTGTTTCCAATGGCCATTTGAATTGTGAGTGAAGCGCAACCCCATAGCACTTCACTGGCAACTCTGTAATCACCGAGTTTCATAAAGAACTTCGCGAGCGTGAGGATTGATTTGGGCGTATGGCCCTTAGCTCTGTTAATGGACTTCTGAATTAATATATTATGAAGCTACTTCACTACAGAGCGTTATAATTTTACTTACCTCACAGAACAAGTTCAGACAATCTTCTGCCACGTGACGCGTGGACATAACGTATCCCACGTAGTCTGCCAGATTCGATACGACCGCCTTGAACCTGAAAATAGTATGAAGTTGCGCCTAAAGTTTCCTTGTAACATATTTTCTATTATTTCTTCTTTCTTTCGATTATGGTCGAAACAATATTTATATTTGTTAAGAACGTTTTTTATCATTCTCTCCATCCTCTAAACGAATTTACGGCGAGGAAAAAATGCAAAGTATAGCTTCAAAAAACTCTCGATCATCGCTTCAATCTATAACTACTTTTCGACTACTTTTTTCAAATTGTTCTTGTAACGGATAATCTATTTATATCCTCATTTGTATATTTGACGAACCGCGTACGTGAGGATCGAATTTCATTTTCCAATTTTGGTACGTAATGAACGGTTGCATTTCACTATCTCTCTCTATCTCTCTCTCTCTCTCTCCCTCTCTCTCTCTCTCTCTCTCTCTGTCTCCTTTTACTTTTTCTCTTCTCTTTATCTTATTCCCTTTTTCACTCCCTCTCTCTCCCTCTATCTTTGTTTTAGTATATCTCTGTTTCGCTCCCTCTCCTGTAAAATTTTTTTGATCCCTCTACTCTTCTTCCTACTCTCTTATCTGTTCATTTTTAATTTTTCAAGTTTTATCTCAGTTTCTCTTTTTTTTCCAATAGTAAGTGAAACAATACTTCAATATCATCTATTTGGTCGATTTTGCTGTCATCCTCTCTATCTACATAAATATAAATTTTTTATTAAAGCTCTGTTACAAAGAACAAACTGGCTCCTTCATAATCCTTCCGGTATTTTCATCTCATTTTTGGTTTTGAAATGTTTTCTCCTCAACCATGTGTCTATGTGCATGTCTTTCCTTGGTTAACTTCTGAAATTTTTATAATTCATGACGTCATGATAATCAGTGTAATAAATGGCGAAGTCTATGAATGATAGAGGTTTGATGGGGAAGCCAAGGAACGTCGTCCATTTAATCAAAGATCTCTTTTAGCTTTCCATTCCATTTTCACCCCATTAAGTTTTTTTTATTTTCTAATTATTTATTCCGAGGCAATTATGATTTAATGAGAAATATCCGTAGTATTTGAGTTGCAAATAGTTCAAAAACTTTTTAAGTGTCTTTTTGAAGATTGAAAATGCCATTTGGTGCTAGCCCTTTGGATTTGTTTTCACTATCCTCACACTCCTATATAAATCTTGAAATAACATAGTTACGACTCTCTCCATGGCTGTAAAGGAAAGCTTAGGTATATCAAATCCTCTTTAAAAGTAATCAGAAGACTGAATGATTGCTTTATTTTTCCTTCCATCTCTGTCTCTTTCTCTCTTGCTATCTGTTCGTTTCCCTTTATCTCTTCTTTTGTTCCTCTCGTCTATTTCCTTATCTAATCATTTCAAGGTTAGTCTTATATCCACATGTGTTATGTGGTTAGCCATATTCATCCCTAATCATGGTCATTTTCCTCTGTTCCAAGCTTGGTTTCTGAGCTTTGATCACTGATTCGTTGTTGTTGGCTCAACGTTCGATACGAGGTTCTTTGCCACTCGGTTGTCTGCTTCCTTTCAGTTCATCATAGTTTCAAGAAAAATTAGCATATTTCCTCTTGTTTAGTCTCAGATTTCTAATTAGCAAACGGCCTATATTTTCAAAGAATTATAGCCATTTATGAGCTCCAAGGATTTTCCGAACAATGTTTATAAGAAGACTTTTGCTTGCTTCCATCCTGCTTTCAGCAGTCTATTGCTATCTGTTTCTCACTTGCTGTTGCGCCGATGCCCATGAAAATCCGTTTATTCTATATTTACTTCATCTCTCTTTTCACTTTGAGACATCAGGCTTGTCAAACCGTTTGTTTTTTTCTTATATTTTCACGTGCTATCGATTGTTTTTATTTTCTTTTCCTCATAGCATAGACAACACTATGCTAGTCAATGATATTAAATGTTTTATATAAAGGTGTGTGGGTCGGAGTATATTTTTAGAGAAATTTCCCAAAAAAGCAATTGAAGTCGGAAGTAACGGAACAACCATGGAGAGAAAGAGAAATGGTGTAAAGGTGAAGTACAGTCTTGTTTGGAATAGAAAACAGATGGAACAGAGATAGAAACACATGCTAGAGACGTAGAGTTCATGTGTTTCAATCAGTCTAATCTTTGTCAACTAGGTGCCTTTCTCTCATTCTTTTTTGTATTTTTCTCCTTCTCATCACTCGATTTTCGATTCTGCTCATTATACGCAGCTTCAATGAGCAGTTTCCACATAATTTTAAAAATATGCCATGATATACGTCTGCTTTTTGCTCCTTCAAGTTCGATCTTCTGACAATATGCGTACGAAATGCTCTTTCAATCCGTCAGAATGAACGAAATTATAGTACAATTCTATATTTATTGCTCCATAATCTTCTCTTTCTCATTAACTGTTTTTTCGAGCATATTCAAATTTCCCCCCGCCATACTTCCCTTTCATTTTTATTTTCACTCTCGTCATGAGCGGTTGCATTCCTCGTGTATTTACTTGTACTTCACTACGTCTACTTTTCCCAACACTTTCACGAACTTTTTTTATTTAATTTAAATTTTTTCAAATGCTAAAGTACTCTCTTTATGTGAATTTTATTTTGTTGAATATGTTCATCAGGTTCAAACTGCGAAACGAGTTAGAAATCGTATGGCTTATTACTTAATGAAAGCTTTATTTGCTTTGCACACGATGCAAAAGCTCGTCATATTCAATCTTGGACCAGCTTTTGTCTATTCTGCACCCTGTAATCAAGTTTTGTGTGAGGTTCTGATGAATTACGAGCATTTCCGTGATCATCATAAAGTCCATATAGACCTCGGCTATAATTTTATTTTAGACTAAGTAACGCGTTTGTTGTTCTTTTAATGATCAATCATCCACTTATTTAAAAACATTTATGGTCAGCTATATTCTTGTTTTCTGAAGTTTACTCTAAGAATTTTCTGCTTTTTTGCTCGTAGCTTTAAACATGTTCGGTTATTTAGTTCACCATAGTTCGTTGTGTCCCCAGTGATTTCGGCCGTAGTATTCTCGCAACTCTGCGGCACTTTATAATCTTTGTTTTTTTGCGTTGTATCCTCAATCTTATTAAGTTTTTGTGATTCCATGATCATTATTTCCTGCCGTTTGCTAGTACGCCATGCTTCCCTTATCAGTTGTTCGTGTTGCCTTCCTCTTCGATTAGCTATGACATATGGTTTACAAACTTTCACTTCGAATTTTCTGTTCTTTACAAAGCTTTAAACTTTTTTTAAGCTAGTATATATGACTGCTGCTATGAAACCAGGGGTTGACACTCTCAGCACAAACGGTTCAGTCGTTCCGGGACAAACCATTGTTGCTTCTTCATCCAAAAATAATGTGAATTGTGCAACTTCTCAGCCCGAGGAAGTTTGCTTGGTTTGTCAAGACGTTTCCACTGGATATCATTACGGAGTCCCTTCCTGCAATGGATGGCAAGTCAATCCTACCTTTTCATGATCATAACATCTTCCTTTTCAGTAAAACTTTTTTTCGGCGAACTATTATGAAGAATCAAACATTTCAATGTCAGTACAATGGAAAATGTCCTGTGGATAAAAGTATTTTCTCTTATTCGCATGAATTTTTTATTTCATCCCGTTTAGGTATTCGATGCGCTTGTCGTCATTGTAGATTTGAAAAATGTTTATCAGTTGGAATGGATAGAAATGGTTTCTTGGCTCAACTTTCATCATTTTAATTCTTTCGCTTTCAGCAATTCAACAAAATCGAGATCCTATAGGTTACACTAAGAGAACACGTCGTTATCCTCCTATTAAGAAGGCTGAAAGTTCCGATGAAAGCTCTCCCAAATCACAACAGGTACGTTCAAGTGGTTCACCAAAGTTCAACTAATCCTCTCATAGTCAAATCCAGCAGAGGAAGCTGAAGATCGGTTTCTGGCTTATCTCACAACGGTCGAAGAATATTGCTCGAAGCTACGATTATCCACCTACAGTTCGAACAGGCATTTAACTGATGCGGTGTGTTCTCCATGCCTACTGACGGACAGCGATTTCATGAGTTGCTATGCAGAGTCTGTATGTTGTTGAGCTTTTAAAAAGAATTGAGTTCTCATTATCGTTAATTATTCTTGAGAGTTCATTTTAGGCGCCAGGTCATAGGATACAAAGACCGGTAATGTATGCAAGCCAAGCCGATTATCATTATTGGCATGAAAGGTACGTTGATACTCTTAAAAATGTTTGAATAATATTTTTCCAGAGATTGGATGGTGATGATTGAATGGGCAAAAACAATTCCAGTTTATCAGAACCTACCTTTTCCGGATAAAGTTTGTTATAATATCTTTGTCTTTGTTCTCACGTTACTTCTTTCAGTTAGCTTTACTACGGCATTCTGCTATCACATACCCTTCACTTGTTCACACGTTTTTCTCACCTGACCACGGCTTAGATACTATTGTTTTCCCTAATGGAGCTTTCTTCGATCGTACGCCCGAACCAACAAGGTAACTTATCTATTTCTTGCATATTCAACCGATAAGCGCCGCTGAAAAATCAAAAAGTTGAAGTTCATACATGACAAGGCTTCCGTGACTTTCACGTAAAATGAAACATCACAATATGCAAATTTCGAACTGTTCGCGCAGAGATCAATCGAATGGAAAATATGACTTAAAAGATCATCGTGTTTTCAGGCCAGTTGGATTTAATAAAAAGAAATATCAAATGCTTGATCAGCTCCTGAAACCTATGAGACAAATGCAAATTGACTCAACTGAATTTGCGGCCTTTAAGGCCATTTTCTTCTTGAATCCAGGTTTGCCATTTAGAATGTTGAATCCTCTAATCAGTTTTGTTCAGATGCAGATGAAGTCGACTCAGCCTCAAAGGCAGCTTTGAGTGATGGACGTAGTTCGATCACGAATGCTTTATATAGATATATGGTTAAAAATAAAGGAGCTGAAGAAGCTGGGGATAGGTTCGTGTAACTTCTGCTCCGCCGAAGAGCTCTGAATGATGAATGAAGGAACAGTGACTGCTTATAGGTTCGGTCGATTACTACTATTAGGGACTGTGCTTGCTACGATGGCTGTAGAAATGAAAGAAGCAGTGCTCGTGGCTGATTTTTTTGACCAAATTCGCTTCACACCCTTTGCAAAGCAACTTTTGTTTGGAATGAAAACTGAAACAACCACTTAACGCTCTATATATAGGTATAAAGAATGATATTGAAAAAAGTGGAGAGGTATCCACAGGATTGTTGAAATGTAAAGAGCTCATTTGCCTTCATTGAATCAATTTTTCGTTGGTGTCATACACTCGGAGTTCGTTCGTTTACTTAGGTCGAGCCATTATTGTATTATCTCAATTTATATCATCATAATAGTGTCTTTTCAGTAAACATCTAACTTCTCTATATATAGATATATGCGTATATATTTATATAAGCTATTCCTACAAATGGGTTTTCAATTTTGAAATTTTTCACCTCACACTGTTCCATCCATCAAAGTGTTTCTTTCATCTGTAAAAATTTAGATTATATTCAGAGAGTTCTATCACTTAAAGTTATCATAAAGTTGTAATTAAGTCTATTAATGCCTCTTATTAACTCAAGGACCTCGTTGTGATTGTTGTATAGTTCTATTATAATTTACCTCACACATGTTTCTTTTTTTATATTTTTGTTGTATAAACATTTTTTTTTCTATGAAGTCTTATAAGCTGCTAGGTGAATGTGTCATTGAAGTCGTGTTGGTCCTACGACGATGAAAGCTGAAAAGAAAACCAGTTGCTTCTTTTCCTTCGGATGACCAGCATCTTCGATACACTCACGTACAATGTCTGTTCGTTCATGCATTTGATTTCAGAGAATCCTATTTTGGCAATCAAAATACGGCAAGGGAATTCGATACAATTATCTACCTTCTCTACTATTGAAAATCCAAGGCTTCAGTACTTCACCTTCAAAAAAATGCAATGGATGCGATGATCAAACCAATATCCGTGTATATTTTACTTGTTCTCATTATCCCTTTTATAGCATCACAGGTGAGCTTCTACCCTTTTCCTGATCGGAGAATATGTGTTCAATTTGTAGAAATGTGGTTCGGATGACGAATGCTCACGTCATTGGCCCCAGGCTACCTGTACTCGAGGGCGTTGTCGTTGCCCCATTGACACAGTCAGGAAGAAAAGTCCATCGAGGGAATGGGTCTGTTTATCGGTGAAAGATGCTGGTTAGCCAATTGTATTAACGGCAATGATCTTCGTATTATCAGCAACGGGAGAATCCGGACCTCCACTGACATGTCCTCTCCCAGAGGGCGCTGGGTACCAGGTCATTTTAAGAAACGAATCTGCGCCTGTTCAATGCTCGACCAGAGTTGAAAACTCATGTCCAGCAGGTTATGAATGTATACAAGGTCTATCGACATTCGGTTCATTGGATGGAATCTGTTGTCCAGATCCAGGTATTATAGAAGGAAACTGGAAAAATCAACAACTTTTTTTTCACAGATACAACATGTTCTCACGCCATTTTCGATAATGATGAAGGGACAATAGATCGTTGGGGATTCGATGGGAAGCAATGTGTTCTCTTCAAATGGCATCCTGATAGACCCTCGTCCCCTAATAATTTCCGTACAAAGATCCATTGTGAAGATTATTGTATAAAGCATGTTAAGTATGCTTTCGAAGATATTTAGAATTATAAACTTATTGCTTAACCTTGCATACTTCTAAGTAAATTACGGCAGTTAACATCATTTAACTGTTTAGACGGACTTTGAGTTTTTCTTGACGACATCCTTGTATACGGAAAACGTGAGAAGACTCGCCGTCCTTCTTAATTATACAAAAAGGACTCGCGTTTCTTGATTATCAGTGTATGTATGAACATTTGCTGAATTTTCATGTTCGATTGTTATTCAATTATCAACTCAAAGGTAATCAACTTCTTGCGTATGTAGCCAATTAAACTTCAGATAGTCGAAGCAGGAAGTCGAAAATACAACATTCTCAGACGACTGTGAGAATATTGAAGTTCTGTAACTATGAACTAAAATAGTTAGAATGTGTTATGACTTGCGTCTCATTGTTTTTGCTTTAAGTGTGAAGTCGAGAGTTCTTCTGGGAGCGAGGAAGTTCCTTGTTGAAAACAGAACGATGAGTTCAAATGGTAAAAATCACGCAGAATTTGTACGTGAAGTTACGTGCATTAGTACTTCACCTAGATACGCCAAGTTGCGTATAACATTTTGCGTTTCAAATCAAAATTAGCTCTTTCATTTCTTGTTTTGTGAACTATATCCATCTGATAAAATCGTAAACGATGTCGTAAGCTTGAAATAATGAAGTTTTTAATTACTACAAAAGATTTTCCTTCCAAGTTTCTAATTTTTTCAGGCGCAAAATGGCTTTATTATTTCGACCCAGTTGCAGTTCATTGAACATCGTTTCATTGGGATGGAGAGTAAGTAAAAACTAAAAAGCTGTTGACAACACTTTGCAGAATTTAATTTGCTCAACATCAACATTTACTGGTATCATTCCCACTGAAGCAATTGAGAAGAGATTTTCTTTGAGCAGAGGCCCAGGTGGCCAGAATGTTCAAAAAAATGCAACGAAAGTAAGTTGTTCGAGTGGCTTGAACCCGTTTCTTTCTCCTTTTTCTTCAGGCAGAAATACGTTTCAACTTGAAAAGCGCTGAGTGGATTCCAGAGCAGCTTAAAGAACCCCTGTCTGATCGCCTTCATAACAGAATTAACACAAATGGAGAAGTTCGTCTAGATTCGGCGAAAAAAAGACGATGCTTTATGTTCGATCGCTTTAGGTGATCATTAATAGCGACAGAACTGCTGAACGTTCCCTAAACCTGGCTGATTGCTTCGACAAGCTTCGCTTTACCATATATGAAGTCCAGCGAGATTTGAGTGCTCGAACGACAACTGAAGAAGATGTTCTTATCTTACGAAAAGTGAGCTGATTACATAAAATGATCCTGATTATCAACTCTTTTCCAGAAAGCTGAGAAGGCTGCTCAGCAAAGATTGGCGGAAAAGCGAAGATTACAAGACAAGAGAAAACTGAGAAGCAACACAGAGTTTTAAAATTAGAAGACATTGTATAGGATTGTTGATTTTTTTGTTTTTCATATCAAATAGTATAAATTCTGAAGTTGTTGTACTTCAATCGATCTTTGATTGACGGAATGAGCCGTATTTATATCGAATTGACATCTTTAACCTCAATTTACTTTACAATTTGCTCAAATTTTCTTTTTCTAACATTTTTTCTGTCTTTCTCTAGCTGAGCGTGTAGAGGACGTTTCTTCTGTATTTCCCCTATTAATATGCCATTTGTTTTGACCGTCTTGTCTCGTTGGATGTCACGTGTGACCCCAATACGATTGTGCATATAGATTATCGCCGTTGTGCGTCTCTTCTCCCTCCTTTTTTGTATCTTCTTTCGTGAACCCTCACGAAGGTTATTACCTTCTAGGTTTTCTTCGGATTTTCACTTCACAATCAGACATTACCATTGTTCTTTTGCCAGTCCGTTCAGGTCAGTTGGCCGCTACATTGTTTGTTTATTTACATCACTAACAGAGGATTGAGAGCTCCACATCTCTTTCTCCACTTTTCCCTCAAAATCGATAGTGTTCGTTTTCGGATACGTGCGTGTGACCTGGCAAAATGCACTTTCTGCCTCAATTTTTTTCTTGTAATTATACGCTCAGATGACGACAATTCTTTAAATAGCGAATGATATTTTGCATAATATCAAACTAAAAGTCGAACAGATCTTTGACCAAATTTATCGAACGGTTCTTCCTTCTTTTCATACGTTTCCCATTGTCCATATCGTTTTCTCTAGACTCTGTCTACCCGTTCGCTATTCTACTCTCGTAACCGCATAAATCGATACTCCTTCTATGGGCTCTATAGCTATAAGCCCGCCTATTTCACTCTTCACACTGAAAATTGACTTCTCATCAATTGGTTATGAATCCAGATTATCATTAAAATCGAAAGTTTTTAATGTGTGTGTCTTATCGTTTTTTGGCTCTTTCTATTTTCACTTCCTTGGTATGCCAGCTGTTCCAATCGCAAAGCCGCTGACGTTCTGATTGGTTTTTTTTTCGCAGAATTTTCCTTCTTTTCGAATAAACGCCAAATTATTGCGTTATATGACGTTCTTGAACATTCCCGATCCTTAGCGTACCTTTTCGTATATTGCGACAGGCGACGTAATCGCACCGTTTTCGCTAAAATTTCGAAAGCGACGCTCGCTAAAGGCGTGAGCTCCATGACAGTCATTCACAATCGTCTTGCTCGCTTGTTCGTTCTCTACGATCTTTCGAAGCAACAACATCATTCTCAACATGAGCACCTGCCATATTTACAGTTCCGAGGATTATGTGCCTCTCTGTAAAAGGCCATCCATTGACCCTCGTCCACCTGCTACCACCACTGTCCCAAATGGTGCAATAATAGCGGGTGCAGCCCCCCCCTCAACGTCATCTGCAGCCGTTCAGTCTCCCTTTTGGTCGTCCAAGCCCCCTATGTCTCCCTATGAATTCGGTACGTTAGTTTTGGTTTAAATTCATGCCTAATTTTGGTATCCGTGCACGTTCTTTGATAAGTTCGCAATTGCGTCATCAACTGTAAATCTCTTGGCACTCGCTTGTTTCTCAACCTCGACAATATTTTGAGATTTTACAGAATTTTTGTGATTGTCGTCATCAGATTAGAGAATCGCTTTTTATATTTGTTTTGTGTAAAAATTTATTAATTTGATGTTTTTTCCAGGGCACGTCTCTTCGTGCGATTTCGCCGGTAGTGATCAGATGCAGAATGGCTCTTCAGACAACATTCAATTCGCTGAGCTTCTGCTTCAAAGAGAACAATCACTCAGTCATTGGCCGGCAAGATTAGCACAGGTAAGAATTTTTATGAATTGTGAATTGAGAGAAAGGAAGATGGGTAGAGAGGTATGCGGGAAGGGTTGTAAATGGCCTTAGCGGTTTCTCTTGAAAATCAATTTCCTTTTACTTTTCCTTAGCTTGACTTTGGTCTTATCTGGAGTCAGCTGACATTGAAACGGCCATCGCGGTCTTTGCCATATCAAGAAAAAACTTGTTGAAGTAGGTTGATGGGTCAAGCTCTTCTTTCTAAGTTATTCGGAGTGATTTATAAGGTCAACATAATGTATTCATGCGTTTTTGTTTTCATCCTGTACAAAAAAAGCTTTGTGTTGTGATTTCTGGGATCGAAGAGAACGCTTGATAGCCCGCTAGATAAATCCGTTTGTAGTTTAAACAAACGTATCCCAAGCTAGACCAACGTAATGAACTGAAGAAAAATATCCCAATCCTTCATTCTTTAAATTATTGTTCTTCTCAAATCTGTTATTTTTTCAGGGAGAAGGAGTCATTGGATGGGCTGACCGAGACCGAGAAGCGTTCTGGATATGCGGAGCTGCTCGTCGTCTCGGATTAGACACTGACAGCATATCCGCTGCTATTGCCCTCCTTGATAGAGTTGTATGCTCTACACGTGTCCCTCCAAAGTAAGTGAAACTTATCCAGTAAGAATCTAATTCCATTTCTTATAGATATATCAACTGTGTCGCTGCTGCGTGTCTCCATATATCCAAGAAATTGTGCGAAGACAATGAGGAAACAACTACCAATTTTCTTCGTCGATTACGCCTTGAATATAGTCCAAGTGAGATGAAAAGGATGGAAACCAGAATTTTGGGTATTTCTTACTTTTTCTTTGGTTTTCAATGATGAGTATTCAGCTTTACTTCAATGGGATGTGCAACTTCCAACTCTCTCAAGATTCTTGGATGCAATGATGTCGCCATTGAGAGCTCAATATCTTATTGGACCTATCAGGTAACAAGTGTTTTCGTTCTTAAACCTAACTTACACTTCATGCTTTCAGATGTCATTTAGAGGCTGTTCTTTGTTCCTCTCAAATTATGTCTCAGTTCCGACCATCCGTTGTAGCTTTGTCCTTAGTTTCTCTGGTATTAGAAGCCACTCGTCGCCATTGGTTACGCTCTAGTCATCATATAATCAAAACCTTCAAGGTATGTACTTTGCTTTCTTAGAAGCTTGATTGATGATCATAATGTTCAGGTTGAAATGGGTGAATTGATCAGATGCCGTGAAAAAGTTTCTTCACTTTGGGATCGATCTTTTATGCCCTCTTTCTCTTCATACGGCTTATTGGCCAGTACTTACGCCAGCTTCAGTAACCAAGCTAACTACGAGCACATCCAAGTGAGCACGACGAATGAAACATGTGCTTTTTCAAGGTAATCGTTCAAGCTTGCAAGCCATTTTAATTTTCTATATTTAGTGCAACTCCATCTACTCCAATAACTCCAGATAACATGACATCACCGCAGGCTCTTCAGCCTACACCATGTTAACACATAATTCTAAAATGTTTAGAAGATCAATCTCGTGTCAAACAATTTCTTACATTGTTGACCATTATCCTTTGCAACAGCAAGTCTGTTTTGCTTGTAGTCATTGAGCGGCCGGACCGCACAACACTCGAGTCCTTGGCTTGATGCCGCTCGTTTCGTTTCCGTAGTCATTTAATCACCGAAATTCTTCTTATTATGTTTCCTTATCTAATTGTCGTTAGTTGATTGATTCGTTCAGTTTTCTATGCTTTTTAGTTGTGTATTTTATGGCTTCGAAGAAGTAACTATGTCCTGGAGCCGGTCTGTTTTTAAAACATTCCATGTGCCGATTCTCCATTTCATGTAGTTTCTAATGTGCCATTTCTGAAACATATTTGTATATTTGACGGAATACATTCTGTCACGGTTTGAAGCTTTTCATGTGAATAAATCTATTTTTTTTAATCAGTTCTCATAGATATTAACGTATTATCAGGACTCTCACGCTCGTGTTGTTCTACCGAAAGGGCTGAACTGTTTTTTCAGACGAAGTGCACATGAGGCGCACGTAAACGAGAATTGTTTTTGCAAAGGGATTATCTGCATTAAAAACATGGTTTTCCCTCATGTGCTTTTGTTCTGAGTTTAATAAAAAGCAAAGGAGGGTTTGGGCAGGGTAGGAGCTCGAAGAGAAGAAACAAATGATGGCAAATATTGCAAATGAATTGAGCTTTAAAGGCTCAATTGTTTTGCTTGATTCACAAACGCAACCGAGCCGATTCTTTGTTGAGGAAAAGAAGAGCACCGGAGGACATGTATGAACAGCTTTTGCCGGTATGTGCAACCAGATATAAGTAGCTCAGACCTAATGAAAAACTTCAATGAGCTTTTGACTTTCCCAAACCAGGAAAAAAATGAATCTCATACATTTGAGCTTTGTTTTCATTATCATAGCCAACAGCCGAGCTGAGGTAATTCGCTGTTCTCATTCGATTTAATTTCTTCGAAGCAGTTTGTTCTGTTCTAGATATAGATAGAATAGAACACCATAAGAATGCTAATCCAAGTTCCAGAATGTTTTTAGTTTCCAATGTTCTTCATTTGCTGATTGTGTTGAAGCCTGTTTTAATTATTTTTTTATCTCAAGAAGATGTTAATTACCTGCTGTTTGCCTGTTTGAATCAAAAAATACAATAAACAACCGTTTGAAAGTCTTTCTGAAGAAAATGTAAATTGCAACGTGTCTGGCAAGGTGTAAGACTTCCCAAACACGTATGCAAATGAGAGCGCCAAAACATCTTTTCAAAAAAAAAAGATGATAAATCTTATTAACAATTTTCAGGATGCTCCAACTTCTACTGTTTCTCCGTCTTCGGATCAAACGACGGAAGCAAGCAAAAGTACATTCGATTTGACTACAACATCAAGTGTTCCAAATGCAACAAAGGCTTCCACTTCGAATTTCGTAGAAGATGTAGGAAAAATGCTGGTAAGTTTCAATTTCTTATCTTCCTGAAAGATGGAACTGTCTTACAGAATTCGTTCGCTACAATTGCCCCAATCCCCATAGAACAGCTTTTTGGTCCCATAATTCAACCAAGTCCCATACCAACAATTGATATCAACAAAATATTGGTTATTACCGATAGATTTCCGAAACCAAATCGATACATTCCAGAAATCGTTACCCAATATTCCGCCGATCCAAATTCCAACTATCGATTCGTCTTTTTTCGTGAGTTCAAAATACAATTTGTTTTCCATTCAAAAGTACAGGCTAGTCTTCCGACCCTCCCTCCGCTTGTTTTACCTACTATAGATCCTGATTTCTTCGTAAGTTAAATTTCTTTCTAAAGTATCTTACCTTTCAGATTTTAGAAAAATTTTCCAACTTTAGCTCCTATCCAGATACCTACCATAGATCCTGACTTCTTCGTAAGTTAAATTTGTTTCTGAGCTTTTTTACCTGGGGATTTCAGAAGAATTTACCAACTATAGCTCCTATCCAGTTACCTACCATAGATCCTGACTTCTTTGTATATTTTCTAATTAACTTTGAATGTTAGAATGTTCTCTTCAGAAAAATATTCCGACACTCCCACCACTGCCTACTCTAGATCCTAATATATTTGTATGTTTGGCATGTAGTGACAGAATAAAAAATGTGTTTCAGAAAGGCTGGCCCACCCTTCCTCCATTCAAATTGCCAGAATCGGTTTGTGTTTTTAAGGGAATTAGGAAGAAAAGCGTTTTCTTAGCCTGTGTTTGGAAATGCTCAAGACAGATGTATTCCAAAACTGTTGAAGTTCTCCAGAGATAACGTGACTTTCCAAGATGATTTGAAAACTTTTGCTCAGCAAGGTCAAGCTACAAATGCAGTTCTGCATGCCGTGAATGAAGTGAATATCAGACTTTTGTATGTTAATCCAGGTGTTATCACAATTCCAGTCAAAAGTACTGTGTACGGAAGCAGAGAGTGGGAAGCTGGCGGCTTTTGTTGAGAAGCACAAGAATACCTTTCAGTTAATGGATCAAGTCTGTTTCAATATTTGCCATGGTACATGGATAATAAATTGTTTAGTTTTCATCGAACTTCTCCGAAGAGGAGCGTTTAAAAGTTTTCCAATGGCTAATTACTGAGAACTCAATGGCTCTTACATCGTTTTCGACACAGAAAGGATTGGTTCGTCACATTTTGAAGTTTTTATATATAAGCTTTTCAGCAAAATATGTTTAATCCTTCATTTGGAATAGGAATGATGAATCTTTCTCTCCAAATTTCAACAATGCAAATGGAACTTCTTTTCCAACCTATTTAAGATTAATTCTGAAGAAAAAAAGAATTTATGTGAGATTTGTATATACTGCAGATGTTATCTGCAATCTAACTGATAATAAAGAGATTATCAAACAAACACGAATGCATCGCAGTCTTGAAGGCTTCAAATTCTTTGATCCATTCTTCTATTTTAGATATTACATTGAGGGCAAGAGTTGAACAGTTTAAAACAATAGAATTCAAGAAAGTAATCCGTCTTCAAAGTATGCTTTTCATTCCGATTATGTCTTTGTAATCCTGTGCTTGTCTCTTATGGCTTTGGTGTTGTATGTCTTTTAGGGGTTGAAGATGAATCACTCGCACAACCATCATAATGATGAGGGGATTAAGAATGGAGATGCTAGAAGTTTACTATTTAACATACGTCTTTTAGAACAGAAGATGTTGAAATATTTTTGATTTTTCATTTGCTTTTTCGCTTTCAATCTCTGCTTCGCTGCATTAGCATATTAGGTTAGTCGGTCAGTATGAACCCTCCTTTTTCGGCTTTTCGTCAAACTGCTTGAGCTAAGGTTCACGTTCACACATTTTAGTAACATTTCGTGATTCAAGCTCTCTTATATAACCGTAGAATTTAGATGCAATATGAGGGTGCTTGTCTTCTAAGCCTACATGTCCTCAGGCACTTCAGCGTTGTCGATTGAGGAACACATAGCCGTTGGCTACAATGCCAACATCGATAATTGTTTCTTCTTTTTCATCCCATCTTTGGCATATCACTGGTTGCCCGGAAAGAAATTTCCATCTATCACATAGAACTGGCATTATTTCCATTCTGAACCTCATAGCTACCGTATTACCAACTAGTAGTATAAGATCTTCCTCGGGTTGGAATCATCAAAAGTAGACAGATTCCAGCTTTGATTTTTCTCGAATAGTATTCAAAATGAGCAGATCTAACACATCATCTCAACCCATTCCACCGATACGACCTACTGCTCCTTTAATGACGAGCAATAATGGAACAGAATACTACGTTAGAGGTCCAATCTCTCAATAGTTATGACGCTAATTTCACTATTGCTTTACACTTTATCTGCTTCGAGACATATTAATTTTCATTTCAAAAATAGCACTTAACTCTTTCGCGCTTTCTAATGGCTTGCCGCTCTGTGAACTATGTTGGGACTACGGCAATTAGGCTTTCTTGCAGACAATCGCACGATGCAGCCAAACCGTCGGTTACAAACCATCCAAGATTGGAGTAATAAGCATATCTTTACTTCCTCTCTTGATTATTGGAATCAAGAACCTACAGCTGGACAAGTCAGTGTTAATCATCATTATGGTAAAACTTCAACTATATGCGTATCATACCTTTCTTTCTCTAGGAACGGTCGGAGGTGAAGATGGGGGCGATCCGCAAGGTAATGATTCTTACCAAATGGCAACTGTGCAAGAGGTTGATGAAGTAGAAACGGACGAGGACCCTCATTCAGGTTAATTTGATTTTTCAACTACTCTCTTCAATTATCCTAACTTACTGAAAGTACCTTTTACATCCACCATTTACAGGAAAAGAAGCTATCACGGCCCTTCAGGCTGCCTGGAATGTTACTAACGCAATACAAGGAATGTTCATTGTTGGCTTACCAATCGCTGTTAAGGTACCAAATTACTGAACGATCAGTTCTAAGCTATCAACTATCACAACACTTGAGCGAAAATACAAAAGAAAACTCACAGAATGGTTGCATTCTTCAAGCTTAATTCTTAGGTTGGTGGCTGGTGGTCAGTAGCTGCCATGATCGGAGTAGCCTACATATGCTATTGGACTGGTATGCTGTTAATCGAATGTCTTTATGAAGGCGATCAGAAAGTTCGTCATAGTTATCGAGAGGTAGAACAATTTGAACAAAAACAAACAAACAATTTGTTTCTTCTGTTTAGGTAGCTGAATTCTATCATCCAGGGTTCGGAAAATGGGTGCTTGCTGCTCAAATAACTGAGCTTCTTTCTACCTGTATTATCTATCTGGTATTAGCAGCAGATTTACTACAGAGCTGTTTCCCTAGCATTGGTAGGTTAACAATCTTTCAGAATCTTTTACTTTTCTCATAGATAAGCCAGCATGGATGATGTTAGTGGCAGCCATCCTCCTGAGTTGTGCTTTTCTCGATTCTCTCGTTCTCGTTTCACAACT
Source organism: Auanema sp. JU1783 (assembly GCA_943334845.2). Taxonomy (NCBI): domain Eukaryota; kingdom Metazoa; phylum Nematoda; class Chromadorea; order Rhabditida; family Rhabditidae; genus Auanema; species Auanema sp. JU1783. Next base: position 467,173 of record CALQYR020007486.1, on the reverse strand, counting down.
TTCCATGGCTAATGCAGTTTCTCATCTTATCGTTAATGCAATCATGATGATATACTGCATATCTCAAGTAACGAAACGGCTCTGATATCGAATGCCATAAGCTATTATTGTAGATCGGTAGTTGGTCATTAAGCTCCGTAACGTTTGCTCTGAATATCAACACATTCCCTACAATGATCGGAGTTGTTGTGTTTGGTTACACATCTCACATTTTTCTGCCTAGTTTGGAAGGAAACATGCAGGTTTTAACTTGAAAAAAATTGATGCTTTGTTAACTCTGCTCTAGAATCCTTCTGAGTTCAAATGGATGCTCTGTTGGTCTCACATTGCTGCTGCTGTTTTCAAAGCCACATTCGGTTTGATGGGCTATTTAACATTCGCTGAGCTTACTCAGGTTTTCTCAAATCTTCTATGAAAATTTAAAGAGCTCGATTTTAGCAAGAAATATCCAATTCTCTGCCTAACCAAGGTTTCAAAATCATTGTCAACTTGGTTCTGGTTGTCAAAGCTCTATTGTCATATCCACTTCCGTTTTATGCAACTGTCCAGTTATTACGAGACAACTTCTTCAAAGGAACGAAAACAACACTGTTTACTGCGTACTGTTTCTCGAAATGACAATCTCATTGGTCATATACCTTTTCAGATGTTATAGTCCTGACGGAAGCTTAAGAGAATGGGCTTTGTTCCTAAGAATTTTGCTCTTACTGTTCACATTATTTGTCGCACTTTCAGTTCCTTATCTCATAGAGTTGATGGGACTTATCGGCAATATCACTGGTTTGAAGAGATATGAATAGGGTTGACAAAGCTCACTTTAAGGAACTATGCTTTCGTTCATATGGCCAGCACTGTTTCATTTGAAAATTCGAGGTACTCGCATGGTGGATATCGATCGTCGTTTCGACCAATTCATCATCGGATTAGGCTGTACCATCTGTGTTTCTGGAGTGTACTTCTCCTCCATGGAGTTAGTTAGAGCCATACAAGCAGACTCTCATTGAAGCTTTCATTCACAAATAATGATTTAGTATAGATTTCGATACCAATGAGGCAAAGATAGAAATTACAATTTTATTGTTCATGATGAATATATACAGTAATGTGCATTGAAGATCAGAAGCTGTATTCTTATTATTACTTGGTCCAGGAAACTTTAGGGATGTCGTTGAATTCAGTCAATTCACTCATTTGTTTATTGAACTGTTCCACCTTCTCACGATGACTTACAGCAGCCTTCTTCTGCATACGTTCGAACTGAAAAATATCGAAACAGTCAACATTAAATGAAAAGAAATCAAACCATATTAGCTTCCTGACGTTTCTCAAAAGCAAGTTCAGCCTTTGTTTTCTTGATTGATTTGGCATTATCATCCTTCTGAATAGTCAAATCAACAGTCTTAAGATCGATAGTCTTCTTCTTCTTCTTGAAGATATCGCCTTTCTTCAGCTTCAAGCCACCTTTCATAACAGCATCTTTGTTTACCATGGACATATTCTATAAATTGGAAAAATTGATAATCAGCAAAAAAAAGAATAGAAAAATAAAACAAAAAAAGCATTGAAACAAATACGAAAATGCAATGCTCTGTGCTGTTCTTAACTATTGGGATGGAAGCAGCGTGTGACCGCAAATGTTGCGTGTTCACGTACTTTGCTTACCGTAATCTGAAAATCAAAATAGTATAATTAGCATAATTCTATCGCGTGTAATCGCTCCATATCGTAACTCTCCTGCATTCACCGTGCACAATGAGCAGGAAAACTGATCAGAAGTCTAATATTCCTTTGGATTTATCCAATCATCTTGATCAGGATGAGGATGACATTACTTTCGGTGCAAGCACAGAAGAAGCCATCAAAGGTGAATACACTAAGGAGCTTAACAACTGTTTAATCATGATATATTTAGACATGTGTAGAACAGAGTTTTGTCAACCTGATATAGGACTTACAGCTCAGATAAATGAGCTTTTCCCTACCGAACAATCGTTGACTCAATTAGATAACGTTATTGCTCAAGTTGAAGCTGAAATTCTAGAATTAGACACCGAACTTGTAAGAGATGCTAGATAATTTATTTTTGATTCTCCGCTCCAGGCTGGTCTTGTGGAGTCTCAAGGATCTGTTAGTGCTCAAGGTGAAAAAGCCCTGGAAGAGGTATGATGTGCTAATACATTCTTCACTATAACGTTTTCCAATCAGGCTCACAAAGCTATGGAACAGTTGGAAAGTAGAATTGAAAATATAAGAGGAAAAACGAAATCTTCGGATGATGTAAGTGAAATTAATGTTTCTCTCTATAGTTATTCGGTATTAGATTGTTCGTGAAATGACTCGAGATATCAAGCAGTTGGATATTGCTAAGAGAAATTTGACTTCCTCCATCACAACACTTCATCATCTTCATATTCTCTTGACGGGAGTTGACTCATTAGGTATTGTATAGAAATCTCCAGCTCTTCACCAACTGTTTCAGCTATTTGGGTAGAAAAACGGGATTACTCTTCCATAGCTAGACAATTACCGGCAATTCTAAATGTTCTCCAGCTCTTCGACGGTTTCAAGGATGCTGAACAGATCACTCAAATCACTCGAAGATTGGAAAAGCTAAAACAGTCACTCACTGGTCAACTTGTTGTGGATTTGAAAGCTGCTTTCCAGGTATAAACATTAAATGAAAGATAGTTTGTGAAAATGTCGCTTTCAGTCTGGTCAGTTGAATGAAAGAGTTACCGATATGTGCCGTGTCGCTGCTGCTCTGGAGGGAGGCGTTCAAGAGAACTTGTGCAAGTGGTTCATAGACCAGCAGCTCTCTGAATATACTGTTCTCTATGCCGAGAACGAAGAAGGAGCATGGCTAGACAAAATAGACGACAGGTTTTCCTAAAGAACGAACGTTTCTAAGCCACAAGCGTTTTTAAGGTACAAGTGGTATGTTAGGAAACTAACAGACTTCGAACGCACTGGATTAGCTAACGTTTTTCCGTCTGATTGGGATATGGGCCGTCAAATGACAAGAGAGTTCTGTTCAATTACTAAGTCCGTGTTTTCTTGAATGTTTTTATTTCACTATGAGCTATCCAGAGATGTTTTATTCCGAATGATGACAAGAAGGAGACAAGATTTGGAGTGGAGACTTCTCGGTCATGCCATTCAACATACAAAAATGTTAGAAGCCCTCTTGATCAAGAGATTCCCCACTAAAGGATCATACAACTTTGAGAAGGTAAGCCCATCTCTTACTTTTCTAATAGCGTTCTGTCCGTTTCTAGGCCATCTGGAGTGTTTTTGATCAATTCTTGGACGTCTTTATTTCTGCTCAGGAGAAGACGTTGAACGAATTCGTTGATGGATGTGCGGTGAAAATTCGGTAAAAATTACTCTCGAGGTTTTCATTATACTCTGAGAGATAGATCTGGATCGGAAAGACCTTCTCGAGACACGACAACCCATGCAGTTCCTCTTCCATCATCTGCCGATATGTTTTTATTGTTAAAACGAGTGATAACGGAATCCAGCAAACTGAGCAGTGAACCAGATGCTTTACTCAAGCAAGTTCTGAGTTTCTCAGTCCAAAACAGCTGTTTTATTTCAGAGATGTTGTTAATGTTGTGAGAGGGTGTTTGAGGGGATATGCTCACAGTTGTTTGACATCATTTTTACCTACAAGTTTGGGGCAATCCAGCGGATCAAGCGCTGCGAACTTGTTCAACCTGGTTCGTGAAGAATCTACCCATATAAGGTTCCACGGAAACTTGTTTTTGCGTTTGTTATCTCTCAAGTTTATAGATTAACTATCGATCAGCAGTTTTTGACGTGTTGTATTCTCGCAACAGCTGATTGGTGTGCCGAAACAACTCTTCAACTACAGGAGAAACTTGGCCAGCGCTTGCCCGTTGGTGTTTTTCTAGAGATTCTTAAGTGATCATCAATTACTTGCAGGGTATCGATTTGAATCAAGAAAGTGAGATTTTCTACAGCATTGCCAATCAGTCTTTATCGGTTTTGGTCCAAGACGTCGAAAGTGCTTGCGATGCTGCTTTACAAGCAATCGCCAAAGTGAAGTATGTAAAGAAACGTTTTCTGTTTCTCAACTCAAATTACTTGAAGTTGGGCAGCTGTTGATGGTGTAGGAGATGAATCTCCATTCATTGCTTCAATAAGAAATCATATAAGGCAAGCCGTTCCCGTTCTCCGAGATTTCCTCTCGGATAGGAGAAAATATTTCGCTCATTTGTGTTTGAAGCTTGCTACTCAGCTTTCACATAAATTCGTTGGGGCTTTATATAGATGTAAGCCTATGAGTCTTCATGGTAAATTGACACTGACTTATAAATTCGATAACCCTTTGTTCAGGCGCTGAACAACTTCTACTGGACACTCACTCCTTGAAGTCATTCCTTCTACAGATGCCTTCCATAGATAGTGCGATAAATGCTAAGCCACCGACAACTTACGTGAATGGCGTGACACAAGCTTTAACCAAAGCTGAAATGATTTTGAAGGTATGTGTGTGATAGCTATTCAACCAATTTTCAATGTTCATAGGTTGTTATGTCGAATTGTGATTCTGCTGAGAGCTTCGTTGAGCATTATGCAACCCTTCTGTCCGATTCTAACCCCACGGAATTGCAAAAAGTATTCAATTTTTTCTTTTCTTTCCATCTCTTTTCCCTGTTTTTAGGTTTTGGAAATGAGGGGTCTCAAACGTGCAGAACAAGCTTCCATCATTCACATCTACAGGTGAGACAGTTTGCCGACTAAATCCACAAACCGGAAATCGTTTTTTAGACAAAAATTCGGAGGTTCTGAACCAATTCCATCACAGTCTCATCTTACGGCTAGCCAAGCATTGACTGCCGTTGTATCTTTAGCTGCGGATGGATTGTCAGAGAGCAATTCTATGAAAAGATTAGAAAAGCTGGTTAAACGAAATCTATAAGTCCATAATATTATTTATTTAATTTATTGAATTTTGAAAAAGATCTCTGATTATCATGAAGTCATTCTAGTCTCTTAATCAGCTGTGATAACGTATTGGGTTTGTGATGATGCTAAATTAAATTTTATTTATTATGAGAATATTAAAGTTTATATGATACAAGTATATTTCTATTAATTAAGCTGAAAAGTAAAACGAAAAACGAGGCGGAGACAAGTATAAGCCAGTTTGCACACGGAGGTTGTTGTGTTTCACCCAACGAGTAGTCCTGCCCACTCTCTTGCGCGTCTATTGATTACGGGTCCTTGGGTCTGTATTCGTCCTCATGGCCTGATGGATTCCTCGTATTTCTTGTAATCGCCTAGATGACGCCAAATCAGGACGACTTTTCTGTCACAGATTTTATAGTCGCCGTCTCTATGGCTGAATCCCGATGTGTCCTTTGATCTCTAGCTTGGCGTTCTCTACTTCTCTATCGTTTCGTAATAATATTGGTTGTGCGTCATTTTTTTTTTAAATATTGTTAGAATGATGGTATTTCCTGTTGTTTTTGTTGTTAATTTTTTTCTACGTCTCCTACCAATTATGTTTCTTTCTATGCTTGTGAATCCTTTTTTTCTTTTCCCTCTCTTATATTCTTCCACGTGTTTCTCGATTGTTTACTTAATTTGCTGTCTTTTCTTCCTTCTTTAAACATTTTCGAATCCCGAATTTTCATTTTTGTTTTCAGTTATTTTGATCGGCTGGACCGTTCTATTCTAATTTCTACTAACCTTAACTATTTGAATCAGAGAATGCTTCGTCAGGAATCTGCATAAAGAAGGTTTGTTGTCATAGGCTCTCGCTCCGTTGCGTGGCATTATTTCCATATAGGGCCACACCAATAGTCTTCGTATTATTGACTTTTTGTTTAGGTGTTCGATAAGAGCAATATTGTATCTATTACATGTTTTTATAATGGCTCCTACTACATCAATCTCAGATCCTGACAGGTTTATCGCCTTATCGTTTTTTTCGACTTTTAGTTTCTTTTTTTCAGTCGCATTTATCACACTCGATTTCGAAAGTGCATCCAAAAAAAATATGATGACATTTTCTCGTCTGTGGTTCAAAAAGCTCTTACAAAGAGTCCCAATTTGATTGAAGAAACGATGATGTCTTCGGTATGTTGTTGTTATTCAGTTTGAGATTTCGTCACGTGATGGGACAACTGTTTCTGCTCAACAAATCCTTTTTTTTGTAGGAAAACCATCGAAGAAAATCCAATAGTTTGTCCTGCTCAAACGAAAACAATTTCATTGTGAAGAAGAGAAGTATTTCGGAAAGTGGAAACTCGTGCGAGTTATCTTCCTTGGGAAGTGAGTCGTCATTAGATTCTGATTCCTGTGAAAGTATTTCTGAAACTAACAGTCCTATTGAGGTAGATAATGGTCAGTTCATTCTCTATTCATATTACTATAATACTACTATTTATAGATATCATAATTGAATATCAGTGTAAAAAAACTCCATTCGATGTCTCTTGCTGTGGCAAAAACTTTTACAAACACGAGAACTTGCACGAACATCTCGTTCTTGAGGTTTGACATTATAGTTTAACTTTTGTTCATCTAGTCTTTATAGCATTCACCATCGCCAAAGTTTTCCTGTCCCAAATGTAATGTAAACCTCAAAGCTCTCAGGAATCAACATCTTTGCCGGTATTTATCGAGTTTCACCATTCTTTCATCCTCTCTGCGTTTCAGAATTTGTAAAGAGTTCGCATGGAAGTTAGAGCCACATTTGACAAGTCACTATCAAGATAGAACTGGCCAAGGAGCATTAATGGAGTGCAGGCATTGCTATCGTTCTTTTCCAAGTAAGCTACTGCATACTCAACATACACAATTTGGATATCTCTGTGTTGCCATGACGCTACCAAACAACACAACCGCTTACACGCGCATACTAAACGAAAACAAAATATTTTCGTATATCTCACGTAGACATTGACGCCTAGTCGACTAGGAGGCATCCTCGTTGTCTTTATTGAATATCACAACATTGAGAGTCACTTTTAATCACTATGTTTCAGCTGTTCGTGAAGTTCGTGACCATGAAAAGCGTGTTCACCAAGCTAAGGCAAAGATTTTGAATTGGAATTGTAAGTATTGCCATCAACAATTCGATTCACGTCATGTAAGTGTTGCTCTTACGAAATTCTTTCTAACCTTGCTTTAAGATGCGTGACTCACATCTAGTGGCTCATGTTGACCAGACTGGAAGTAATATCTGGGCTCAAATTGATAAAATGCAGGAATTGATGACAGGTGTTGGATCCATATGAATAGTCATTCTAATCATTACTTTGAAGATCAAGTCTTGGTTAATCAGTGTCCCATATGTTTGTCTGTCATGGGAAGTCGCAAAAGCTTCCGGCTGCATATTATACATAAGCATTTGGCTCAAGATCCTCAATCATTCCTTTGTAAGTTTATCATTGCTCAGTCTGAAAACAAAATGATCGATTGCAGCTTTCATCGGTGTTACTACTGATCCCATTGCAACAGTATTCGATCGCAAAGCTATTAAGGAAGAAACAGTCGAGGATATAAAGCCCGTAATTGGCGAAGTAAGAATCAAAGACGAGCCATGTGATTAGAGACGTAAGATAGCAGTTCTCTTATTAGTTGTACAAAATGTTATTTATTAATACTTCCTGTATATCTAAACAATTCTGCAGTGCAGACCACACGTGTTTTTGGAAGGGTTTTACTGGGTTTTGTAATAATGTATCTTTCACTTTGTATTGTGATAGCCGTTTGATCTTAGTTTTATTTCGAATTTTGCTAGAGCCATTCGTTCTCCTTAGATTATCTAGCTTAATCGAGTACATAAGCCATTTGATGATTAATCCCAACTAACTGATGATTTTTAATGTAACGTCTTATCAACCCTATAAGGCCAAATACTTCCTTGTAAGCTAGTGTATTTATTACTCTCTAAGAGTATTTATTTATTAGGTTTAGTGTAACTCAATCGTGCAATCGTATAAATTTTTTCTTTGATCATGTTGCTTAGTGTTTCCTAAAGGTTTCCCTTATCATCACCTGTCGACTATTCTCCTTATTATTCAGGCTTTATCATATGATTCGCGAGCCAGTGAATGAAGAAGAGAAAAAAGAAAATGGGGGTACTGTTCGGCTGATTGAAAACAAGACCCAAATAAGGACTTTGCCAGTCTGTTTTCCCCCTCTTATCAGATGATCAATTGTTTGATTGCAAATATGGTCGCGCACAGACAATTACTTTTCTCTCAGTTTCTAATGATTTTTCGTAACTTTTTATGGTTTTTATTGTTATAGAAAGAAGAACTTATCTACTACAGATATGGAATTGCCTACATTAGTCGTCACAAATGGCGTTCTTTTGCCAGAGGGCAGGATGAAAATTCCCATTAGGAGTAAAACTAAGTTAGTGTTCTTCTTCTCTTTTTTTTCTCATCTCACTGCTTAGCTTAGCAATGCTCGACAGGTTTATAGTGAATAAGACTGGAACAGGAAAATCTTTAATTGTTGTCGTGTATCGCATTGAGAAGGAGAAAGTCATCTTTTGTTTTGGTTTAATCGAGTAACATTCTAAATTACTTTAAGAAAGTATTCGAGACGGGTACAATAGCTTTGGTTGAGCAAGTTGTCTGTTGGAGATATTCAAATCATGTACAGTATACATTGCACTTATTAGGAGTTTCACGAACAAAGATTGAGCAATTCTCACTACCCATATCAAAGATCAGCCAGCTACATCCAATTGAAAGTATTATCACTTCTATACTTCTCATCTTCAGTTTTTGTTTTTTTAAGACAAGGTGGATGAAAAGGAACGAAAGCTCTTGATCCAACTAGCCGAGTCACACAAGGAAAATTTAGAAGTAGATGACATGGATATATCTTTTACTTTGAAAAAGTTGTTGAATGAAGAGCAGTTAGGGAGTATTTCCGATTTCTGGTTCGTCATACTATATATGAGCTCACACCTTTAGCTGTTTTCAGTGTTGCTACTCTTCCCGATATACAATTTTCTTCGCTGTTAGAATATTTATCCACATTGGATGTTGCTAAACGGGTGAATATGGCAATTGACTGGCTACAAGAGCAACAGAAGGTGCGAAGCTTTCAAACTGATGTAACTAACACTAAATACAGAGTTCTAAGGATATGGCCTTCATCCGAGATAAAGTCAACTTAGACACATTAGTAGCGAAAGGTGGAGCGAGGAAAACTCACTCCTCATCCCAACTCAAGAATCCGATAGAAGTCTTGGAGGCAAAACTGAAAAGCGCTGGAATACCTTCAAACGCTAAAGTAACTTCTAACATCTTTATGACATACACGTATTGCTTTTTTTCAAGGAAAGGGTCATGCTAGAATTTGAAAGATTGAAAGGCACATCAACTCAGAGTAGTGAGTACCACGTATTAACAACTTATTTGGAGTTCATAAGCCAACTCCCGTGGAATAAGAAGAGCAAAGATTCGGGAGATATGAGGAAAGCCCGGAAGTTGCTAGACGAATCTCATGACGGAATGCCCAAAGTGAAAGAAAGAGTTATGGAGTATTTGGCTGTTCGAAAAATCAACGATGAAGTTATAATTGTTTTGCTTTGAATTGACTAAGGTTGACTTGCAGGTTTCTGGTCCAATTCTATGTTTCTCTGGTCCACCTGGTATCGGAAAGACAAGTATAGCTAAGGCGATTGCCAACTCTTTGGGTAGAAAATTCGAAAGGATATCCTTGGGAGGAATACGAGATGAAAGTGATATCAGAGGACATAGAAGGACCTATGTAGGTGCTATGGCTGGACGGATCATACAAGCTTTGAGTCATGCTGGTACACGAAATCCTGTCATTCTACTCGACGAAATTGATAAACTTGTGCGATTGCTCAACTTATCAGAAATTTTACTTTTCTCTTGCAGTACGCGGGAGTTAATGGATCCCCTTCAGCGGCACTACTAGAAGTTCTTGATCCAGAGCAGAACGGAACTTTCAATGACCAGTTGAGTTAGTGGACCCATATCTTGCTAATGTCTTTTATTCAGTTATCTGAATCTACCATTCAACCTATCCGATGTTATGTTCATCGCAACATCCAATGATTCTTCTAAAATAGAAGGGCCGTTGGCTGATCGCCTAGAAGTAGTCATTAACAAATTGCATGTGGTAATAAAAGAATGTTCAGATAATTGAAATGTCTGGGTATTCAACAGCCGAAAAAGTTCGAATCGGAGAAAACCATATTGTTCCACGTCAAACATTAATTCATGGAATTTGTCCTGATCATTTGGTTATAACTCGAGAAGCTCTCACTAAAATTAGTAAGTATGTCGTACATTATAACTACTTCATGATCCGTGATTCAGTCGAAGATTATACGAGGGAATCTGGTGTTCGTGCTCTGGAGCGTAATATTGCTGCCGTCTGTCGTCGTTCGGCTTTATTGTTGGCAGAAGCCCTGAATACAGATTCAGAAACTGACTGTTTAACAGATTTGGATTTACCTATCATTGTGGACAGTGCGAAGTGTAGAGAAATCTTAGGGGTGAGACATTCATCTTCGTTTTTTTCTGTACTCAATTATTTAAGAAAGAGAAGCTCTCGAAATATGAGTTCTATCAACAAGTCATGAGCCGATTCGAGCTTGGTACCTGCTTCGGAATGGCTTATACAACGTTTGGTGGAGAGGTTTTGCTCATAGGTTATCGATCTTAGTGTTGTATCAGCTTTAGAACAATCTTTGCAGAAGCTAAGAATTACTGCGGCAAAGGGGAAATTTTAATGACAGGCAAACTAGGTTCAGTAATTCAAGAAAGTGTAAAAGTAGCTCGAAGCTGGATAAGAGCTAATGCTGCAAAGTAAGTTGTAGCTGCTACCTTCTTATTATTTCCTATATCACTCTCAGATATGATATTTCTAATTTGTATGAAGATGATATTCATATTCATTTCCCCGCTGGAGCAGTTGAAAAGGTATTGCTCATCTCATGCAGTTCTTGAATCTAATACGATCAGGATGGCCCGTCTGCTGGGTGTGCCATTGTGTCTGCATTGTTCTCTTTGGCTTCAAACAGAAAAGTTCGATGTGACACAGCTATCACTGGAGAAATCAGTTTGTCCGGTCACGTTTTGCCCGTATGCTCCCGATCTTATATTGATTATAATCTGTTGCTATGATTAAGATAGGAGGAGTGAAAGAAAAAGTGCTCGGAGCTCATAGAGCTGGAATAAGGCGAGTTGTTTTGCCTGAAGAGAACAGAAGTGATACAGATGATATTAATGAAGCTGTCAAGGTCGGTATTTCTAAGAAAATGATTTAGAATAAGATGTTTGCAGGATGAAATGGAGTTTGTCTTTGTATCACGAATCGCGGAAGTAATCGAACAGATGATTGAACCAAACGAATTTGTACAGATATTGTCAAAATTGTAAATAGAACTATGCTATGAAAAGCAATCTGATATGCTTTCATGATAATTAAATTGTATTGTTGTCACATTTTTGAAAAAAAAAAGAATATTTATCTTTGTGATAGTTTAGTCCGTTCTTTGTAGTTTGAAAACTGTATTCTGGCGGAACTATTTAAAAGGTTGTGTTGCTCATTTGCCATTTTGACCGTTTCACAAGAGGTTATGTGTGATAGTTATATTTGTTTAACAGAAATGTTTTTATGTTTATATATCATTTCTTTGCCAAAAATTTGTTTGTCAAAACAGCGAAAAGGTAGAAAAACATCGCTCTTTCGGGTCTTGACAAGTCCAACGGTTATGAAGATATGAAGGAGAAAAACGAGAGAAAATGAAAATGAAGGAATGAGAAAAGCAAAATATTGATGTTATGATTGTATCATGTCCGGCTCCATGTTTCCAATGAAAAAAATTGAAGGAATTTCGTTGATTTTGAAGAAAGTTGTGACGGTTAGAACGATGTGTCTTCTCACATCGGTGCTTCCATCATGTCGGATCTTCGAAGTGAACAACACTTTTCATTTTTGCGAGAAAATAAAAATCTTTTTGGTGGTGCTCAGGTTTCATTCCATTAAAAATTTTGGCTAAGCGGTTGTGTTTCACGTTTTCCACGTAATTCTTGTGTGGCAGACTAGCCTCTTGTAAGTAGGAGAACTCGTAGGAAAGCATAACTCAATCGAATTCTTACCGATTTTCTCTTTCTTTTTTGAATTTTTCTATAGAACCCTTATTCTGATAGTTCTTGTGAAAGGTTATGACCGTTGGCAACGTTTTTGATTGTTGTTTTCGGGACTCTTTCATCAGTATAACTGTATACCCCGTTTCAGCTTAAACTGTTCTGTACTTCATGGTCAAACAGTTTCCAAGCGAGAGATTGGTGATTTCTTTTTGTTTTTGATGTTTCGATCTGATTAATTGGTTTATAGTTAGGTCTTTATACTATGGTCGAGGGCGGAGTCGGTTCCGGACCGTCATTTTGAGTTGTACAAGGTTCGAGAGAGGTTGTGTTAGTGGTTTATGTTAGTTGTGTATGTTAGTTGTTTATGTTTTTTAGGATCCACTCATTTCTTTTGAACGTTTTTCTAACATGGGCTAGCTCAAGCCTTTCTTTGATGTCTATCTCGTACCTCTAGTTTCATGTTTAAAGCTCTTTCCGCGATTCTCTGCAACACATTCGTCAGGCGCATTCTGATAAGGTCTTACTTGAAACGAACTAGTCTTTTGAAACTTTCCTCTGATACAGCCGCTCATATTTGTTTTTTTCCAAAAACAGCCTCTAAGTTAACTCAGTACGGTCATGCGAGCGCTCATCAGGAACAGATTCTCACTTTCTTTCCAAGCATAGTACGTGCTGCCAAATCGGTTATAAATTACAAAGTCATGTTTCTCTCGAACTCGCACTGATCTGCCAACGATTCTCTTCTGAGAAGAAGGTCTTCGATTCATCTTATGGTCTTCATGTCTACACTCTTTCAATTGAATTTCATATGTTCTTCTCTTATATATTATGCGTTTCGTTTATTATAAGAAAAGTTCTCAGAAAATATCAGATGAAAGTTGTTTTGGCTTTGGCAATCTTCTTCGTCATTTCTTCGTTCTCATCGTTTAGCTGTTGTTCGTATGAGAGGAGGGTATCCACTGTTGGGTGATAGGGAACATAGAATACGAGGGAGATGAAACAAAAAAAAACACAGAAAGAAGGTTTCAGATTGGTCAAGGTGGAGCAAAGAAAGCAGTAGCAGCAGGATGAGGTAAGTTTGATCCCAAAAAGTTCAAAAAGGAGAGGGGTCATGCCAAATTTTTAAAAATTTTTTTTCAAAATTTTCTAAAACCCTACCGCCCTTTGCCAGACTCTTTTACGCACAGCACCACAGCCCTTCCGATGGAGATTTG
>CALQYR020007486.1:394591-431138 GCA_943334845.2 Auanema sp. JU1783 | reverse complement strand
AACATTCTATTTCCTTTCTGGTTGTAAGTGAACCCACTGTTGCGGTAACTCCTTTTCATGCAGAGAATCAAATCTAATTTCAACCTGCAAATATTCAGTTGAGTTTCTGACCATTGGCTCTCAACGAACTATTCCAATAACAGGCTTCGAAGCAAAAGTCCCGTAATTGGTATCATCTTTGACAGAAACTTGCAATTTATAGTTCAAAATATCAGAGGGCTCCATATCAAAATCGAAACTATAAAATGGTTCGTCATAGACTAAAGACTGAGTTCACTAACTGATTGTGGAACTCTGGACACAAGTTTGATTTCAGGGTCGCTGTTTTCCTTTTATAAACTTCTTTGTTATTTGACGTATCGAGTAACTTGATCTGCAATTGTAGGGTTTCGAAGCATATGAACAACAACTACGTACATTACAATACGGATTGCAAGTTCCTTTTGCATCATAGGGTAATAGATCTCTTGCTTTCAATATAGCTACAACCATTTTACGATTTTCTGGAATATATCTAATTGCCATCAGCAACTCTCCTCTTGGGATGTCCGCTCTGTATCAGAAAATGTATTTAGGAGAATTAGACAGACACTACCTAGGTTTTTCTTTAGCATGTTTTGTTTTGAACATTCGGCCCAGTCTACTAGACCGTCCAGAACTCGTATTAAGAGAGTTCGTTGAATCAGATCGGAGCATCTGTAAAGTATTCTGATGAACGTGAATGAACTGTATTTGTTTCTCACCTGAATCTCTTCCACATTCAGTTTAACTTCTGGTTCGTTGGAAGCAGGACTAAGGTTGACAGTTTTGGCTGGTTCAACGGCTCTGACATCTCCATTCTTGCCAGGTCTGTCAGCCCGCTCAATATGAGAAGCTGAAGTTAAAAAATGAGGTGAAGAAAAGAGAAGAAGGTAACCATTTCCGTAATGTCTCATGATATCGTCATCTAAAACTCCATCAGCATTATGTTTTGTGCCACGTGCTAGAGCCTAAACATGGTGAACTATGAGCGGATGTTCTAAATATATGCCTAAAACAGAATCACACAACACTTCTCATAATTAGTGACATTTATCAAGAACAGATAACACTGTGATATCGTTCGTAAATGTTTTAGCAACTAAAAGCCAAACAAACAAATGGTTAAATTCTAATTCGATTGGAGCACTCATCCGGTAGCTCAACGAAAAGTTCATATGGCTATGAAATGAAAACCCGGGAAGATAGATGAACGGAAAGCTCAAAAAAGGCCTAGTAAACGAGGAAAAACAAAAAAAACGGCAAGCAGCAGAGGTTTTAGTTATGATGATATGCGTTAATCGCTTCTAATAAGCATGTTCAACAACATCCTCGTCCGCATGGAGGTTTCTATGCCGAGGTTGTGCTGGTTCGTTCGCTGCTATGATTACTTCATCGGGTATTATGGCTCTTTCCACAGTGACTTCCGAAGCAGCAAGTTCGTTCGAAATGAATGATGAATCATGAGTAAGTTTAGACTCTTCAGAAATATCCTTATTATTACTGGGTGAGAGTGGGTGAGTTGCAGATACACTCTCAACGGGATGCATGTCTACTACCTTGGGAGGCTTATCTGTTATGATAAGTCTTCTGCTTGGATCAGCATCAGCCAGACCCTAGAAAAAGGAAGGAATTCTGGAGCTGTGAGAGCTCAAAGCGTTTCAAAGAAATATATGCTAATCGTTTGTAATCCTACCAAACTTATCCCCCATGAACTTTGAACTACTTGTTTCGTACATATCTAGGTTGGAATAGCAACGTCTCCATTACTCTAACTAACTCGAACTAACACACATAAACTTGAACTTACTCGAAGTCTGACAGTTACAACGATTGGACTTTGATGAACACCGTGAGTCAACATGAATGTTTGTTGATAAAACTCTAGTGATGGCTCTTTCATGAGAGAGTTAAGTCCAATTGTTAGAGATCCAATGGTACGGCGAGTTCCATCGTCGATTGCCTATAGATATAGAAAAGGAAAGATAAGATTAAAAAACGTATAACTATAAAATATTTCAATGAATCTCATTTCCACATGAAAAGTAGACAAAAGCGAATAAAACAAAAAAGATTGATTTCGGGCGGGCTCGAACCGCCGACCTTCTGTGTGTTAGACAGATGTGATAACCACTACACCACGAAACCGACGAACAACGAATAGAAAACTCACTTCAAATTTAAGGTCTTGGCCTTCGGGATTTCTCACAAAGAACAAAAACTTAGATTGGTACAATGGATTAACAGTTTTAACCTATCGAAATAAATAATAGAATTGTTTTTTCAACTTGAAACTTACTTTCACTGGTGTTCTTTGAACTTCCTTACCAAGAGTCACTTCAACGAATGGGGATGGTTCAAGTTTAGATTTAGGATACTGAACGGACGGATGAGTTTATAGTTAGCAACGTTTAATCTTACAGGTAACTCTGAGACTGAATCAACAAAAACCATCAATAGAGCAGGGTGAACTGGCTTATCTGCTTGTAAGTATTCTGGCTCACGTACGTCCAAATAGCGAAGGTCCTGAGATTAGTATTAATATTTTAGCTTCGAACACAACAGGTAACTACCGTTGACAAGTTCATCCAAGTTGCTCTGATATGAATATCACCATGCTTACATCCTTCTAGAGCATACCACTAGAACGATATGTTCACTTTATTATTAAGCTAAAGCAATCCCACCTGATCAATATATCCTGATTTTCTAATTTTACTTAATTCCAAACTTAAACGACCAAGTTCTTCGTCTTTCCCTTGATCTTCATCGAACACTTCAATACGAAGTTTCTGACCATCAGCTTGATCAACAACAGCTTCAAAATATTCGTTCCAGATAGGGTTTAAATTGTTGTCGATCGTTTTAGTTTTCATGAACTGAGAACCAACTGTAAAAACACCATTTACGAAACGTTTTCAGAGCATAGGTTTCGAACCTTGAATCTCACAGTATGGGTCACTTTTCCCCTTTTTGAAAAGAGTAATATCTAGATTCTCCAAGTTCTTAGCTTCAATAATTCGAAGCCGAACAACCCCATCTGGTTCGGGGAAGAATAGACGAGTAACATCTACATCTGGAGCCAAAGGAACCACAATTTCATTGGGAAGAACGCATAAGGCTGCCACTTGGCTATTAACGACAGTACGAATAGCATTCATCAAGCCAGGAAGTTCTACCATCTCTCCCATTCCTGTGAGATTGAAATCGATTTTCTAAAATAAATAAGTTGTAACATATTGTTTTGCCTTTAGACACTCACCGGCATTTCGAGAAAAGATCCTGAAACTCCACCGACCATTGGTGGGTAAGGCAGTAAAGGTTTGAGTACAGCTCTGAGCTTGCCCGAAAACTGAACGAAAACGTTCGACAGCCTCTCAAACAATACCTACTTGGAGATTATTCATTCCTCCAGTGAATCCACAACAAGAAACTGAGAAATCTGCATCGCCAGCATAGGCGACATCCATATCCACGATAATTCTATCGCGACCGACGTTATGAGTATACACCTGAATCCGAAACGCTTAGACCCCATGTGAAGTTAAGAGTCGAACCTTTATTCCCCCAACCCTACATGGGATGTCTCCCATATCCATTTTTGTGAACTTAAAATTCTTGAACATCGCGGGCATTTGAGCCTATGAGAAAAAACATTAGATGTCAAATGGGTTCGGAAAGTAGAATATCGATTAAGCTTTCGATAATCTCATTTCTCAGAGAAAAAGTGACAAGAGGAGTTGCATGAACTTACAATTGCTAACAAAAATTCTCAAACTAAGTAATTATAAGAAAATGTAACTCACTTTGACTTGGGGAATAATGAAGTCAGTCATGAATACTTTGGCGTACTCTCCAATATATGGCCAAAGCTGTAGTATAACCTAAGATACGAAGAATGTGAGAGAATCTCAAACACAATTCTCACCTTGTTCATCCATTCTACTCTTTCAGTATCAGGGAACTGAACCCAAGCAGGAAGATCTTGTAATTGGGCCATGATAACTTCTCTTTCTCGCAAAGAGGTAGCTCGTAGAGACATTAAACTGAAATTCAAATGCTTCTGAAGAGGTATCGCATTTCTTTGATTACTGTTTTTCTCTCTTCTTCCATAGGTAATTTTTCGCCAAATTGAGACCAACTATAATCCATATCCATAACCAGGAATAACCGAATAGACCCAGAAAATAGCTGAGAAAGACAATGACAGCTGAGCTCACAACTGATACAGCGTAAGACTCAACCCCCATATTGTCTTTCTCTAGACCTGCAAAAAAACGGAAATCATCACAAATGAAACTTAATTTGAATAAGACTGTTTGGACAACATAAATTCGATAAGATAAGACCTAGAAAGGAACATAAAGATATGCGGTCAAGACTTGCCGTTTAATGGACTTCTCAAAACAAGACGGCGATAGAAATCATTAGATCAATGTTCTCCATACGTTGTATCTGTTTCTCTCTCTCCGAAGAATGAGAGTCAAATCTCATCAAAAAATTGAGAAATCCATGGAAACGTTAAAAGAAATTACAGAATCCTTATTTTGAGAATTACGAGCTTCGAATGAAATTGAGTTCCATTCATCATACGCTCATACACTGAACTGCGGAGAGATTTAGGAGAAAAAACTTCAAACAAATATGCATGAGAAAAAGAAACGTTATGTTCAAAAATGGATTATTGAGTATCATGTCAGTGAAAACAAGGCCGATCACAGAAACAAACCAGACAACCTTTTTCGCTGGCAAAACCACACACTTTACTTTTCCATTAAAAGAATTTTGTAAGAAGAAATACTTCTTGTTCAAACATCTGGTTCAATGAGAATTCAGAGGAGGAGAAGATGTTCAAAAGCAACGCGATTTCTGAGTTTTAAAAAATTAAAAAGTCAATATGAGTGAATAAGAGGAGAGAAATAAGTGAAAACAAACAGAAAAAGCGTCGAATATGAAAGTTATGAGGAAAGTATGGCACAATGCTATATATGAGAAGATTATTGAGATAAGAAAAAACATTGAGGCTCTTATATCAGATTTGTTCAGGAAAAACTGAGTGAGGAACAGACAAAGTGATCTTTCTCTGTAACTAAACTGATAAGACATGCTTTAGTGAACGGGAGGATGTGAGTCTAAACAACAAAATGTTGTTTTCCCAGTATTAAACTGAGAAAAAAAAAGATACAAACGGAAAATGAAAGAAGGTGAATCAACTTCGCTCATGAGCTTATTGGTTTGACCAATCAATTCTACTTCTTTACAATTGCAAGAATTCAAATAACAATAAGTAAACAAGGTTTAGAAGAACAAACAGGCAAATAATAATATTAAAGGTTATGAATTATGCGGAACTCATATTGCAAACTAGTTCGGAATCTCTTTCACATAACAGACTAGAAACTAAAATATGCC
Organism: Auanema sp. JU1783; assembly: GCA_943334845.2. Taxonomy (NCBI): domain Eukaryota; kingdom Metazoa; phylum Nematoda; class Chromadorea; order Rhabditida; family Rhabditidae; genus Auanema; species Auanema sp. JU1783. The sequence continues at coordinate 425,708 of CALQYR020007486.1, read as the reverse complement.
TGGTCTCATAAATTAAATAAATACATTCCATGAGGGTGGAAATTCACCAAAAAACTTTCATGACTTTGACTCCTCTGGTTCCATGACCTATTTCGATAAGTCTGCATCTCTGACTCTCGTCTCTCCTCACCATCCACACCCTCCCTCATTGGACATTTTTTCATTTATAAAACACTTTAATGACTAACAAAACATGAAAATGCTGTTAAGAGCAGCAAATGTGAGAGACTGTTGATTCAATGCTACACTCTCAGTGAAATGTAAACACGCCCCTATGTAAAAAATTTCAAATGTAAGATCCGCTAATTTGCATATTTCAAACGTTGAATTCGGACTTCGAAAGAGTCACATCAAGCGAGAGGTCATTTTCAAATCTTGTTGACGTGAAGAGCGGTTGTTTTCAAGTTGCATTGCAGGCAGGTAAGTCGAGTAGTAATATATTTTCTCCTATTTTCTTTGTTTTTGAATTTAATTCATTCTTACCTTTCTCTTTCGGAGGCAAGCCATTTGTTCTATTCATTACCAATCTTAACGCCTGAAATAGAAAGCATTTCTAATTTGAATGATTGATGAGTAACGGAAGTGGGAGATGGGATGAAGCAAAACAATTTTCTTTATAATTTTTGTTCATAACTTTCAAATAAAAAAACCGTGAGATCAAACAATAAACACTCTCGAGTTCTCTAAACTAAACGTGGCAAATTAGGGAAAAAGTTTCAATTGCTGAAAACAGTTGTTTTCAGGAGCCAAATGAAAGAAAAATTTGATAAAAACAGGAAAAGCGTCGATGGGTATCCTAATGACCTTCAACAATCATCTATTTTAAGCAAGTCAACCAAATTTTTTTTTGTTGGACTGATTGGAAAAGTAAAACAATATATTAGAAGAAAGATATATTGTTGTTATGGAGTATTGAAAGGTCACTAAATCATTCTGGATGATAGGTGAAGAGAGAGGGTTAAAGACGAAAAAACGTGAACGTTCTTATCAGGTTCAGACTGATTAAGCCCAAGGTGGGAGGAATTCATATAAACTAACAAGAGAATACCATACAGAGATGGAAGTTGTCCGAAGGAGCATTTAAATATACGAAAAAAAACTGGTTCGAAGAGTTTTCGAAATTACAAACATAGACATACGTGAGATCGTTTATAAATTGAATAATCAATGCAGTTGTATGTGTCGTAAGAATATTGATAATGATTGTAACTGATCGAAACAAGTGTCAACGAACAACTGAATTATTTCGTATTGCCAATTCAGATTGTTGTAAAGTCTCTACAGTTCATATTATGTTTAGTTGATATGGAAAATAGCCTGGTTAAGCATGCATTGACTAATTAGCTTTCAAATAATTCACATCGGTCATTATGATGCGAGAGGTGATTAAGTTGGGGGAGACAACGACTAAGACAAATATTATGAGAGAATCTTCGGTCGATGCTTCTCGTTTGAACGTGCTACTTGTGCTCTCAAGTGATTTTTATACAAATTGAACTCTTCTATCAGTTCAAAACCGAAGGAAGTTCAAAATGGAAGTATGAATTGATTGAAAACAGGAAGAAAATATGCCCTGTCATTAGGATGTACTCTATTAACGAACATTGGCAACTGTTTTTCCGCTTCCGAGAAGAATCAATTGCTGGCAAAACTAAACGACTGAGATAACAAAAAAAAAGAGAAAGAATCAGTGCCCTCGAATTGAACATGACGTAGGATTTTGAAGCTCGATGTGTCAGCACTTTACACCTTCCATTTGATGTTTCATCAGACATTCATCTTTTATTATTTCACTTTTTCTGTCTTTTCTATTCTCTTTTCTTTTAACGCTCATATGCTCTTCTTCTTCACTAATCTTTCGGGCTGCGGAGGCTTTCTGTGTACTGCATAATCAGGAGACATGCATGAATGAGAACATCATTGGCCGTTCATCCTGCTTAAAAACACTTTATAGTTATCGGCATTACAATCAGAGAGATCAACACAGTCCTCCGGAAGACTCAAACAATGATCAATAACTTATTTTTTTGCGAAATGGTTCTCATCTAGTTTCAATCGCTTAGCGTCTTCCGTTGTTGTCTTTGTAAGTTCATTGATTGCCATTTCCATTCTACAAAAAACCGCTCAAGACAAAAGTGCTTCAATAGCATACCTGTAGTTGTTTGAAACCATAGATACCCAGTTCTGTTCCTTCTCTTTTAATAGCCTTCCAGCGTCCATTTGTGAGCGTTTCCTATGAGCATGGACCTCCATGATCTGTAAAAACGGATGTGACAAGTTCGGAAACCATTTTCTACCTGCTCTTTATGTTTCCTCAATATCGTCTCAGACTTTGTTAATTCTTTCTCTAGTTCCTTATTTCTACGGAGGTAGCTTTCGGCGGCATAGTCGTTCATTAATTCCAGATTTATTTGACGTAAAACCAAGTGTTCGTTCTGAGTTTTGGCGTTTTTGATACTCTGAATAGAAAAACATAGAAACTGGAGAGGCCCGAAGAAGTCTCACCTTCTTCCATGCGTCACGGTCGTTCGCTCTGGAAGTTCCAGCGGGAGAAGGTATCTCACAACGACTCATGTCCAGCTTTTGCATATCCTGAAATTATAATAGCTGAATCGTCAACCAGAAGCCACCAACTTGTTTTTTTGCCATGCGGGCATGTTCTTTCAGCATGCTAGGGGTCAAGAACATGTCGAAGTCGGGTACAGCCAAATGTTTCAAATAGTTCTTTGTTGGGCGAAAAATTTTACACTCCTGCTCAATGAGCATATGGGCGAGTTGTCGATCACTTTCATTATAATCCACATCCAGGTATGGCAACGCATCAACTAGAACTTGGTCATCTTGTGGGCCTCCAGCTGGACCTGTCAATGCTAAAACGCCTCTGCTCATCTGAATATGAAAGATTAAGTTTCTCAGAAAAGAGAAAAGGTGTCGGTACAAGATCTGGTGTGAAACCAAGAGAATAAAATAAAAAAAACAAATTTCTTGAAAAAGTTTAGCGCGTGTGAAGTAAAATGCTCCGAATACGAAAAGCACACAAAATTATTTGTAAAACCTTGAAAAATTGAAAAACCTCATCTAAGAAGCGACTAATAACGAGTACATACATATAAACAAGTTCCTGTAATTTTTAAAATTTAAATTCATCTGATAAAGAAAGATTCAAGTTATCACAAAATCAAAAAGGAATGAGCAAATTATTCAAAGAAAACTTATTGGAAATTTGAATAGATACAAATTGAAATCGACATTTCCATGCAAAGCATCATTACAGCTGAGAGAACTTAGTATTTTACATCTTTAAGAAATTTCTGAGATAGCTACTGTATTAATATAACAGAAGCTCCAGCACTGAATGTTTCACCATCTTCGCAAGCTTGAAGATTCTGCTGTTGAGTTGATGTAGTTGGAGTAGTATCACTAACTATGCTATAAACAAACGCTTGGTCAACACTGCAGCAGTGCCACAACTCACATTGGACTGCTTCTCTTGGCGGGAGAGGCACTGGCTTCTATAGGTCCACCAATTCTTTTGGGCAAAGGTTTAGGCAACTCGGACTGCAACAACAGAGTTGAACTATTTACTTGAAGATATAAACTAACAATAACGTCATATAAGCTAGCACGTTTTCTCAAGCTTTCCAACGCGGCATATTCACGTTGACTACATTTAGGACGTTCTTCTTCCACATAAGTTTCCTCTATTTTGGAAGAGCCTCTTCTTTTAGAAGAAACGAAATACTCAGTTACGCGGGATTGCATCTGTCAAAACTCATGAAAAAACTATTTATATCACAATACTCACGAGACTCTTCCTTATTGAAAGCTCTAAACGTTGGCTTCGTGATATTTCCTTATCAAATTTAGAAGCACTCCAATTACATTCTTTCAGAAGTAAGTTCTGAAAGGAAAAAAAGGTCAACGCCTTTGATAGATAATGAACTCACAGCTACAATTTTAAAATTTAGATCTCTGGGTAATGGTATACTAGATCTTTGATAATCAATTACACAAGGCAGGAGATAGATAGACGCAGCTTCGCTAAAGCCATGTTGTTATGCAAATAACCAAGAAAAACTTACCAATACTCCTCGGTATTAGGAAACCCATAAGGTATTTTGAACTTATTGGATCGAAACTTCACTTTAACAGGAGAATCTGATTCTCGAAGAGGCAATTCTTGCTTACAATATGATCTGTTTAGGAAAAAGAAGAGTTGAGTATTAATAAAGCCAAATAATTACGAGAATCGATCCAAAATTGATATGATATGATCATCTTCGTGGATAGTAAATTCTGATAGAATTTCCAAAGCTGTTACTATTCCTACCCCTCCAACTCCTCCTTCGAGGTAATCACACCCAAGCAGCATAGCCAGTGTAATTAACCGATTCCGATTTAGACCTTGAAAGAAAACTGTTCTCACAACCTAAGTCAAACAATTCTTACTTAGAGTCTTCTCGAAAACATGCATAGAATAGTGAGTTACATTTGGGTTTATAGATCTTCCTCCATTTGAAAATTCGATCTCAAAACGAATAATCGTTACGCGGTGAAAATTCGACCATGACTCACCTTATAAAGATTTAACCCACCAAAAAGGAAATAATCGAAATCAGATGTAGCACATCCGTTAACAATTCCGACTTTCTCTAACTGAGCACATTGAGCTTCACCTTCCGATCCAGCGAAAATACATGGAACTCCCATGGCTTCCAGCAGAGCCTACAGAATGCGAAATAATGAAATGGATTCTAGAGATCAATTACTTGAATTTTGGTGATCTTTTCTGTTATATGAGCACAGTTTTCCAAAGTCCAGCCACCTCCACCAAACCTTTTTGATCGTTTCCTACGGATATTATCGACAAGAACTTGCTGTAAAGAGAAGCGTTTTGAAGTAGGTAGAGTTGGGCATACCGATTGATTGGGACTTGCATACGAGATATTATCAAACACTATGATTGGTTCGATTCCATGCTCACGAAGCCGTCGACATCTGTTGTAGAAAGTGACTAAGAAGGTTGAGCTAGTGGTAACTCCATAAGTCTGACATCCCTTCGTTGATTCAAATAACCAAATGTGACCGTCTGAAAAACGAAACGCTAAAATCAGTTATGGTGAGAGGGTAACATACCTATAGCCAACACAGTATTTTTAAGTTGTGCTACATCAATCATTTCAGCATATTTCTGCATATGATCCCAAATACCCGTGACGCCCATTTCAAGCGAGATCTACCTCACTTACCACTTGTGCTACACGAGTATCATAAACACAATTCCACTGAAAATGAAGAACACCGGTCTACAAAAATTTTAAGTAAAAATGAAAATTAACATAATCAATCGATAATGACAAGAGATATGAAAAGAAAAGTTACAGAAAATGGAGAGAAAGCTTTGTTTCACAAGAAACACCACCTCATTCAATCGATTCGAAATACAGTTTTGTGATAATCAAAGACAAAATGCAATAAATTTTGACTTCGATCGATTGTCTTGCTTCTCGTCAACTGTATCATCGAAGCTATGTAAGTTTTTGTTTGAAAAATGCTCGAAAATGCATAAATTATTAGGCTTTCTTGCTTTTACAATCAGCAGAAGCTCCGTACAACATGTACTTCATTCAGAAGGGCGGAGCCTAAATGCAAGTGCTGCACGCATTCTTTTCAGATTAAAGGTCTCAACGCGCCTAACCCTTCGTGTCATTCGAATGCCACGCATAATTTCTCTAATATTACGTGACGTATCAGAATGCTTGTTGCATAGCTTTTGAATATTTTTTTAACATTGTAAATTGTACCTTTACAGGTAATGACAGGACAAGCTAGCCTCTTGCGAGGCAACTCGCTTGGAATCACAACCTTACTGACCTTTGCTATTCTATCTTTAGCATGGATGGTCGGATTTGCATCTCGTTTGTTTGCCATCGTTCGTTTCGAGTCTATCATCCACGAGTTCGATCCATGGTAGGGAAATGATATCAAAATTAGAAATTAGGATATATGATCTAGGTTCAACTACCGCGCTACTCACAATATGGTCCAAAACGGTTTCTATAGTTTCCTGAACTGGTTCGATGAACGTGCCTGGTACCCTCTTGGTAGAATTGTCGGAGGAACCGTAAGATTATCTGATACTTTAAAAAATATCGTTATATGATTGAAGGTCTACCCCGGTCTGATGGTTACCTCTGGATTGATTCACTGGATTCTGGAAACATTGAACTTCCAAGCTCATATCAGGTATCGCGATCTTGAAAGGTCGTCAATACAATTCATGTTACAGAGATATCTGTGTTTTCTTGGCTCCTACTTTCTCAGGACTTACTGCTATTGCCACCTATTTCTTGACTAAGGAATTATGGAGTGTTGGAGCAGGTAAAAATGAACCAGGATACCCTGAAAACTAAGATTGTTAAGGTCTTTTCGCTGCTTGCTTCATCGCTATTTCTCCTGGATACACCAGTCGTTCTGTTGCTGGATCTTATGATAACGAAGGAATTGCTATCTTCGCTCTTCAAGTTTGTTTACACCCCATATCTACAATACCGCTGGTTTTCAGTTCACATATTACCTCTGGGTAAAAGCTTTGAAAACCGGGTCAGTAATGTGGGCATCCTTGTGTGCTCTTTCCTACTTCTACATGGTGTCAGCTTGGGGAGGATATGTCTTCATCATCAACTTGATTCCATTGCACGTTGTTGCTCTTATCGTTATGGGTCAGTTGATGCTTTTGCATTATTCGGTTAACAAAGATCTTTAGGACGTTATTCTTCTCGTCTCTTTGTTGCTTATACTTCATTCTACTGTCTGGCTACCGTTCTGTCCATGCAGATTCCATTCGTAGGGTTCCAACCTGTGCGCACTTCTGAACACATGCCAGCTTTCGGAGTGTTTGGTCTGCTTCAGGTTAGAAACTCAGCATTGTTATCAACATAAAACTATTTCTTGAAGATTGTCGCTGCTCTTCAATACCTTAGACCTCGTGTTACTCGTCAACAGTTCGTTACTATTTTCGGTGGCGGTCTTGCTATCACGTTCGGACTTGCCTTCGTTGTTTACTTTGCCCTAGTTTGGGGAGGATATGTTGCTCCCTTCTCTGGACGTTTCTACTCTCTCTGGGATACCGGTTATGCTAAGGTAATCTTTAATACGTAATATAAAGTTCTAAACCGTTTTTTTCAGATTCACATTCCAATTATTGCCTCTGTTTCTGAACATCAGCCTACTACTTGGGTTGCATTCTTCTTTGATTTACATATCACCGCTGCTATCTTCCCAGCTGGATTATGGTTCTGCGTTAAGAAAGTTAACGATGAAAGAGTTTTCAGTAAGATTATAAGAATGTAAAATTGAGTTAACATCTATTTTCAGTCATTTTGTATGCCGTTTTCTCCGTTTACTTTGCTGGAGTCATGGTCCGTTTGATGTTAACATTGACACCTGCAGTTTGTGTTCTTGCTGGAATCGCTTTCTCCCACATCTTTGAAAAGTATCCTTTGTTTCTGCTCTCTCATTGACAATACTTTTTGCTTAGATACTTGCGAGATGAAGAGAAGACTGTCACCAAGCCAGAAAGTGAGAAGGTCCAATATGACAAGCCCTCTAAGAAGAAGGTAAAAGATGGTGTTGTGAGTGTGTTTTGTTTTTTATGTTTCAAGTCTTCGTTCTGTCCCTGTTTTCACACAAATTGCCATCTCTCCTCACAACTCTTTTTATATTCAGACAGTAACTGCTGGAGAATCTGTTGATGAATCTGTTGGATTGAACGCTAAATCTATTGTTTGCGTTGTTCTCTCCCTTCTTCTTATGATGTTCGTAGTTCATTGTACATATGTGACTAGCAATGCATACTCTCATCCATCTGTTGTGCTTCAAAGCTCTACTCATGATGGGTAAGTTTCACATACTGACTAACAGGATATGCATTCTTTTTAGTGATCGCATCATTATGGATGACTTCCGTGAGGCTTATCACTGGCTGCGTGAGAACACTGCTGATGATGCCAGAATTATGTCCTGGTGGGATTACGGTTATCAAATCGCTGGAATGGCTAACAGAACAACTCTTGTTGACAACAACACCTGGAACAACTCCCACATTGCTTTAGTAAGTTACTATAATGTTTTTTGTAGTTCATTGGTGATTATAGGTTGGTAAAGCTATGTCTTCTAACGAATCTGCCGCTTATGAAATTATGAAAGAGTTAGACGTCGATTACATTCTTGTGATTTTCGGAGGAGTCATCGGATATTCTGGTGATGATATCAATAAGTTCTTGTGGATGGTTAGAATCGCCGAAGGAGAACATCCAAAGGAAATTAGAGTAAGAATGCAATAATTAGCTCTTGAGATATGAAACTTTAGGAAGCTAATTATTTCACTGAATCCGGAGAATACAGCGTAGGAGCTCAAGCCTCTGAAACTATGCTCAACTGTCTTATGTACAAGATGAGCTATTATCGTTTTGGTGAAACTAGAGTAGGATACAACCAAGCTGGTGGTTTCGATAGAACTCGTGGATATGTCATCGGAAAGAAGGTGTGATATTACCATTGTTGTCAGGAATATGTTTGCTTTTAAGGACGTCACTCTTGAATATATCGAGGAAGCTTACACTACTGAGAACTGGCTTGTTAGAATTTATAAAGTTAAGGATTTACCAAATCGTCCCTCTCTGAAAGCCAATGAGAAGAAGATGCGCGTCGGAAAGAAGTCGGCCAGCAAAGTAAGATTATCCCGCTGCAAACTTTTATTAAATCTTTTTTCTTCCAGGGAAAGAACAAGAAGGGAGTCTTGAGAAACAAGCCTACCATCGTTAAGGCTTCACCTTGATTTGGTTGTTATCAAGTTCCATTTTCATTCTTTATTCTCATTTTGCACTCAAAAATTAGAATGGGACTACTTATTTATTATCTAGTTTTCAGTACATGTATTTCTCTCGGGTTACCGAGTTCTCATTCTATTTCTGGTCCCCTTCTGGGTTGTAGTATGTATTTTATCCCTCCAATCTTCTGTTCACAGGACTATTGTGATATCCTTAACTTAATAATTTATTGATTTTGTTGTTGGCTTGTTTTAGGTGATAAATTCTTCAAAAGTACTGTCACTTTTTGTAAATAAATGTGATGGGACACGGAATTATATGCAGAAGGTTCCATTCATGACCAAATAGATGCATGAAGTTCGAGCTGATTCTCACTTTATGGTTGTATTTTATCCATGCAATGATAATGAGAAGTTCGATGAAAAGCTACAATATTTCGGCAAAAATGCATTTGACACGCTCAAGTCCATGAGCCCTGAACATCTCGAAAGACACTTTCATGTCATTGATGTGCTTGTCTGTCTATCTGCCTGAAATGGTAAGTTCTCTCGAAAATCTTTGTGTTATGATCTATTGTAGACCGAAATATACTTTACTTCCTTTCCGCTGTTGATACATGTCTTCCAGCTTTCAGAAGAGAACTTGGACGATGATGTTCTTGTGCTCTGAGCAGAAGATATAACCAATTATTCCTCTCATCATGATTGACGAATAGAGAGAGAAAGAGATTATAACGTCCTTGATTGTCCAATATAAGAGCTGGCGAGAGAAACGGTGTCAGTCTGGTCAGAACTAATAGTCTGACTAATTAAGCGCATGAGCGATTGCTAAATATGGCAAAAGCATGAATTGATGATTAATTGAGTCCCCAAATATTGAAGTGAAAACAGATTAGCTCATCCGATACTATGTCTCAAGAATGGTAGGATACAACACCGAGCTTGCAGCTGTCTTTGTTTATCTTGTTGCTTATTCAAATTTTTTTCTGCTTGACTATAATACATTGTTTGTGTAATCGTATAAGATTTAGGAACAGTTAAGTGGCTTGACCAAAAATGAAGATGAAATTTCAGATATGGATGAGCGAGCTGATGATGAGGACGGCGTGAAGGATGAGATACATAGTGAGCAGGTGAGCTGCCAATACGAAAAGATCTTTTCATTTTCTAGAAGCATGAGCAGCTAGTAGTATGAAATAGGATGAATAAATACACGCATAGATGGGCAAATAGATAAATGACAACCTGTTCCTATGTTGCTAATTTAATTTTCATAAGATTTGTGAAAACAAATGATTTCCTTTTTAAGTTAGTTCATATCTCACGTCTTTCAAGCTTCTTCCCTTCTCAGCTCAACTGTTTGCTCTTTGACTGAAGTCGTTCTGATAGATAAAAAAGAAAAGACGAAAACTATTTTAAATTATTTTGTATATGAGAAAGATGGAAATCGAATATAATATTCGACAAATAGAAAGAGAATCAGCTTTGGATGGGAGGCTTTAAGCACTCAGTTAAAGATATATAGGTCGTCGTCTATTCTTTACTTTCTCTCATGTCTCATGTTGCTTCTTGTTGTTATTCTAAAAGCTTACCATATCCTTCGCATTCGCTAAACATCTTTATACTATTTTTCCGACAATTTTTGTATTTCTAAATACATTCAATGAGTTCGATCTAAGTATGAGCTCCAAAATGTCTTTCCAACTCTTATTTACACGGCATATACACACTTACACATACACACAAATCTCCAGGACTACATCAATCCACGTATCATTATTGGATACAACCAATTCCATTTTACATTTGCTAACACTCAGAAACGGTTGTGTCTTTCCGATTCTTAATGTGATTATGTAATTTATGAATTTCATCATGCTAATCCAGTTCTTTAATGATTATTTCATTTTTCTTCTTCTTTTTTATTCTTTAATTTCCATTTTTCTTCAATATAATCTAGTTATCTGTTTATATGAGAAGGAGGAAATGCAGAGGGAGGATGAGAGGCTGGAGAAGATAAAGAGGTTCAAACACGAGATTTGATGGGTCAGTTGCTTGACCATCATTTAAACTTGAAAACAGTTGAATGATTGCGTATGGGAAGCTAGTAAAAGGCTCCCTGCCGTTCTATTTTTTTATTTTTCAAGTTTAGATGGCATCATTTCCAACTTTTTTTTTCTTTACGAATAGTATGGTTGGTCTATGCATTTCTTTAGCATCCATATACAAGAACGTCTTCCAGTTTCTTGTTCCCATGAAGACATTAGTTGATTTCTCCCTTTAATCATTATCCTCTCCTCAACTGCCTCAATATACGTATTTATGCGCATATTCAGACATATTTTATGTTCTTCCTTTCTTTTCTCTCTCTCTCTATCTTTCTCTCTCTTTCTCTCTCTCTCTCTGTTCATCAAGTAATTTACTTATGAAAATCCTGGAAGACGAAAAAATTGATTTTTCATAATTATCTGCGTGAATGCCGATTGTTCTGCTTCCTCTCACATTTGACATCTGCCATATTAAGCTTACATGTTATAAACACTCGCGGCATCCTTATAACTGTTTCACGATAATATCTTTTTCAAAATTTTTGTTTAATCCTCCCCTATCCAACTACCCTTGTATTCTCTCATCAAAACCTTTTCATAGAATCAATGGCTTTCCGGTTCTTCAAATAATCTCACTATCATTTTTCGATGTGCATGATTCAGTTTGTTCATTTGCAATCTCTACTGCTCAATCCACTGTCCTTCTCTCACTTTTTCTCTCGTTTTATCTCCTGCATCTTATTCTCTTTAAAGACTTCCATCTCTCTCTATATCTCTTCATTTCTCATAATCTCTTTTTTTTTCTCTTTCTCGTCAAAAAATGAAGCCAAAAGTATATAGGAAAAAGTTTGTGGAAGTTCGCTCATCAGCCATGAAGAAGCAGAGTACTTCTAGAGAAGAAGAGACTCAATGAGCTTTGACTTCGGACTTCAGTTGTCAAACCTGCTGTCTATTCATGTTTTTGTGTGTTTTCGTCCTCGTCTTCTCCATATTTTCTTCCGTTTTCGATTGCTTTTCCTCTCTGTCATTGATCTATTCGCTGTTTTTTTTTGTCGGGAAAAGCTTTTGTTACTATTCTCTTTATGTTTTTTTCTTGCACGATGTTGAACACCTTTGTTAGATTGGCTATTATTTTTTTGATTCATGGAGCTATAAGACTATTACATGCAGTGTGTTAAAGCTTTTCTGAAAAGAAAATATGCGTAACATTCCCTTGCTTGCCCATTAGCTATACTTATAACTAGCTGCTTAATCTTATAAAGCATTTTGAGCAGTTCCAGCTCTTTCAATTCTAAGACAAATAGAGCATGGTCTGCCTTCCCCACCTCCCTCCCTTGTCTGTCTATCTGTCTGTCTTGTGAAAGTATTTATTTATTTTTTTGTTTTGTCATTTCATTTATGTTAATTGAACTTTTCATTTTTTATTTTCTGCTGCTTACTACTCTGCGCACAACCATGTTGTCCTCAATCAATTTGTTTGCATTTTCAGTCAGAAGACTACGTGAAATCTGAAGATCGAAGTATAACGCCAGAGGGCAAAACGCCAGACGAGAGCATCAATTCTCCATCAGACGAGGAAGACAAGGAAAATTCTCCCAAAGAGTTAGTTGTGGAAGAGGAGAAAGAAGCACATCGTAAGTATTTCCAATGCAACCGCTCTCGTGTTTCCATTATTCAAAAATGATTTTTCGTTTGTCATTTTTTTCATTTTTTCTCTTTTCTGTTTGTATTTAGGTTCAAACAGGTCAATACTTCCTCTTTACAGCCTTAAAAATGCATCAAAGTTTAACATCATTGTCCTCTTGGGATATCTTCGATGATCCATATTTTTAAATTTACAGATGAGAAGCCTCCTTGTAAATTTAGGATATGAAGAGAGAGAACAAAAAAAAATTTTTTTTTGTTTGATAAAACTTGACTGCTCCAGCTTGTTCCCATCTATATAATGCTCATATCAAATTTAAAATATATGTAGAGATGATAGATGTTTGTCTTGTCTCGAAATGTCGTCGTCACTGATGCCCCCCTCCATCTCCTCCCATACACTCCTTTGGTCTCTTGTTCAATAACTTGCTAGCATGTCCTTTTCATACCTCCTCGGAAACTGAAACATTCTATTTGATTTCCGTTGCTTTTGTTGCTCAATTCACGTATGAATTTGATAACTGAGAATATCACATGTGTTTATAATACAATCGTTGCAGCAGCAGAAGCAGCAGCAGAAGCAGAAGCAGCACAAACAGCAGAAGCATCTGAAGAAGATAATCACAGTTTACCGGACGACAAGCAAATCGCTGACGAGCCAATTGTTTTTTCTTCTGAGAAAAAAGAGACGGATCACATCGAAACAAATCTCAATTCTGATCGTGAGAGTGAATCTGAGGCAGCTCTCGTCGAACTTATACCTGCTGAAGAAGAAGAAGAAGAGTCTCAGCCTTCTTCCATAATCAATAGTGAAGAACAAGCCCCTGCTGATCCTGAAGGTGAGTTAATCGATTACATTAAAGAAAGAACGAAATCATTAATGGAATATTATAGTCTCGTCCGAAAACGAGAACAACACAAATAACGACGACGACGACGAAGACAACGAAGAAGAAGAAGAACAAAGTGAAGTAAGTTTTAGGGAATGATGGAGGTCTCTTGGATTATCGCGAAAGTTAGTTGCTGTTTTCATGATGCGTTTTCATATAAACGCGGTCAAGTATAATTGGAGACAGCACGAATGTATTCATACAAAACATAAATGGAAATCGAGATGAAGATGAAGAAGAAAAAAGAAGAGTGAGGAAGAGAAAAGACATGAAAAGACGAAAGTTTTTGAAATTCACGAGTGGGTTACATGAAAATGACATTCCGCAGAAGGTCTTCTTCGCTTCCATAGATACAACATCAACAAGATCTATCATTGAATTTTCATTTTCCTATGTTTCCTTGCCTATCAGACATCTATTGATTATATTTTCAGTTACCAGATTGCATTGAACCTGAACCTGAACCTGAGCCTTGCCTAGACTCGCAACTTGAAACTTCAAACATGACAACTATTGACAATGGCCACGTAGCTCACAATGAAGCAAATGATATTAAATTATTCGAAAAGATGGAGCAAGAAATTGAAAGCAGCCAAGCAGAAGTAACATCAGAGCCTCTCCAGACGAATTATTCACCAGATGAGACTGATCACTTATCGCAACTATCAAATACCCAAAGTTCCGAACAAGATGTCGATGCAGAAACAAAAAGTGAGCAAACGCATTCAAATGACGAAAATACTCAAGATTTGCCGGAATCAATTGTCAGCCCTGGATCTAATCCTTGTCAGGTAAATAGGAATAATTCATTATTTATACTATTTACATATGTTTGTAGCAGGAAGAAGAGCCCAAATCGCCGGAGATCCCTTTAGACCCTGTTGATAGACTGCTGATCGCCAACTCCAAGATTGAGGATGACAGAAAGCCACCAAAAGCTCCTTCTGCTAAGGTATGATTATAGTTTGCTTAATTAATATGTGAATCTGAATGTGTTTACTGATATCAATATGAGCTGCGTGAATTATTCAAATTTGGCGGGCTGCCTATTAATTAGCATACGCATACACTCAATAATTCATTTTGTGCAGCTTTATAGTAGTGATCGGTTGATCATAAGCTAATTGTGCTCACTCTCCAAGATTAATGACTTGCAATTAAATAAAATTCAAAAAATGAAATCCATGAATGGCATGTTTTCAGACAAGCACAAACAATCGGTCAACAACAGCCACCAAGATGCAAATGCCGACAAAGAGAGTTATTCCACAGTTCGTTTTTATTTCTTAAATAATAAAAAAATAATTTTGTTCTCATTCTCATCTCTTTCTATGATGAGCAGCTGAGTACACTATCCGAATGATGTTTGGTTGTGACGTGATTACAATCACATTTTGAAAAAAAAAAATTTTCATTCACTGCTATTCCCAACATAGATGTTGATTTAAGCTTAAAGCATATTTTTACATTTTAGGATGCCCTCAGCAACTTCAAAACAGCCAGCAACAACAACAGCCAAAGCTTCTTCAATATCAAAGCCAAGCGCTTCAACTAAACCACCGTGAGCTTTATCTTATTATTTATATCGCTGATGATGTTGATGTATACGAAAAAAATTATGCTTCGAACATGTAAGCACATGGTTTTATGACTGGGGGCTGCCTTTAATCCTCTCCGTGTTTTATTACTTTGACGTATATACTAACTTCTATTTATGCTTCTCTTTCGCTCTGCTTCATCTCATGAACACATCTCCTCAATTCGAATTACTAAACCTTTTCATTAGCTTCACCATGTGTTACATTTGTGGTCTTCTATACTCTATGCCTTAGCAATTGAGCTTTCAAACTAATTTTTAAACTCATTGCTTGACTTCAATGCTCAGAGCATGAAATCAATTTGAAAATTTCTCGTTTTTTTCTTGGCCCCATATTCCCATTGCTTATTATTGCTTCGCCAACTCATATCATTCTGGTGAATAAGAACGCAATAGTAAGGCTGAAGAGCATGATTATATTCATTGAAAGGATACTTCAGGTTTTTCTCTCTTTAAATCTTTTGCAAATAGCTATATTGAGCCAGCTTTATCCTGGCACTCCATTATGCTCAGCTTTTCTGCGCTCATTATATGCTCTGTTCCGAAAATATATATGTGGAAGTAGAACTGAGAAGAAAAAAACATAATAAAGGTTGAATGTCCTCGCGATTACGTGTTAGAGCCATTGGGCGTGAAGATTCAAGCTTCATTCCATCATTTTGTCGCTTCATCTCTCAGTGTTTCGTCTCAATCATCTTTCGATTCTTCTTTTTCTTCTTTGTTTCTTCCTTTTTTTGTCTTGCTCTCTGTCATTTCTCTATACTTCTAACCACTACTACCTCTACCTCTTTTATTCCGTTGCATTCAATGCTTTAAGCTTTGTTCGTCGACTACATCATCTTCTTATGCATGCTCTATATTGATTTGTTTAGAATAAGTCTGTTTTCGACTTTTCATTTTCAATTTTCAAACATCTTCAAAATCTATTTTTTTTCTTGTAGAAACAAGTAGCATACATACCTCAAAATATGTTTACCTTTTTTAGAACTAAAACAGCTACAACACCGATGAGAACGGCAGCGAAACCTCCGATGCCTGCATCTACCCGCGCAAAGTCCGTACAGAGAACACCTCAGGCTGCTCGCTCAAGCGCTGGTTCTCTTACCAGCTTACCATCCACACCCAAAGTTAACAAGAAGTATGCCAACGTACAAAGGTTCGCTTCGTTATATAAATATTTTAAAATGATCTAATTTGTCAGCAAGGTGGGATCAATTACCGCTCATAAACCAGCTGGAGGCAAAGTGGAAATCTTCCACGAGAAAAAAACTTATAACGCAACATCAAAAGTTGGATCACTTGAAAAAGCTGGTCATGTTCCTGGTATACTCTTGAATATCTTGGCGTTCGAATAAACATTATGTTCAGGTGGTGGAAACGTGAAGATCGAAAGCACAAAAACGAACTTCAGTCAGACAGCTAAGCCACGCATTGATGCGAAATCAGAACATGTACCTAAGCAATCCAATAAGAGAGTAAGAAGAAAAAAATGTCATTCAATTATCAGAAACAACTCTTAATCTTAAGATTCCGACACAAAAACTAAATTGGAGCGCTGAATCTAAAGTAGGATCGTTAGATAACGCAAAGCACAAGCCTGGCGGAGGAAACGTTAAAGTAAGTGTTGACAAGGAAAGTTAAGATATACAGTACTCCTTATTCCGTTTAACTGAGCATACATACAAAAGACATTTTCAATTACACGACACGCGATTTTTTCATTTATTTTAAGTTTTTCATTTTTTTTTAAAAATTCATTTCAATTTGGCTTCTCCCTTTCACGTTTGGCTACGCTATGGTGTGATTGCTTTTGCAGGTTTTGAGTGAAAAAGTTCAGTGGAATGCGGCGAGTAAAGTTGGGTCAAAAGATAATATAGGGCACAAGCCAGGAGGCGGAAATGTTAAGGTTTGAGCTGCTGATATTGATGATGTTTCATCAAAAATTTTCTAAATGCTTTGTATGGGCTGACACTCAGAACGGTTGTTATATAATTCTTTATATTTTGCTTCTCTTTTCTTTTTTTTTTCCTCCCATTCATTTTCCTTTTCACAACAAAATTGATTTTGATGCGACTGCAGTTGTAAGAGCTAATCTTCAGATATTTGATGAGAAGTACGAATATATTGAATCAAGCTCAAAAGTCGGGTCGGTGGATAATGTTGGCAAATTTGCTGGTGGAAGCTTAAAAGCTCTTTGAAATGTTTTTTGTCGCATTTTGTTTCTGTGCTTCTGGCTATAATTCACGCAGATGTACACGCTATTCACCCTGTAGGATATGAAAAACTGACGTTAGTTTCCGGCTGTCATGTGACGTCAAACAAGTTCATTTCCTATATCCATTTTCAGACTTCTCCAATTATTGCTGAAAGTAAGCCCGGAATAATCAAAGCTAATGTTAAAACTCGTACGAATTCAGTTGGAGGGCGCTCATCCATATCGAGTGGTCCAACATTCTCAGTTCCAGCAGCAAGCAAAACTGATGGATTCTTCTTACCTGGTGCCATATATCCTTTATCAGCGGATCAGGTATTGAATGGCTAACCATGCGCATCAAGAGAATTCTCCAGCTTCCAATGCTTCTTAGTATAATAATCAGATGTGTATCAAAACATTGTCAACTATTTCTGTTAATTCTAATTATATGCTTTTACATATATTTTTTTTTCTTCAAAAATTCTCTCGCATTGAGGAATACAATTGTATTAAAGCTCGTTTAGAGTATATTCGCATCTCATGTATTGCTTTGTTACAATATAGTTATCTGAATAAAACAATTTGTTTGTTTCTTTCATTACAACCCCTCGTTAACAGACAATCTAAGCTCAGATAGAAATCAATCGACTGTTGAGATCTTCTTTTCTTCCAACTAACCTTTCAATAATTCTGAATACAAATGAGTACATGAAGCTTCAAATACCAGTATACAATGGTTGTGCTCAGTCAATCTTTGTCAGAAACAGTACAAAATACGGTGAAGTACAAGAAGTATGTATTGGATGTCAACGTGGATTTCAATTATTTCATCTGAAGAAAAAGGTATATGAGAGAGTAAAACAGTTTGAGTGAAAAACTGGAAAGTAGAGGAGATGTTGAAGATAAAGTAATGAAAATCATCGTTCATTGCCTGAATTTTAATGTGAAAAACATTCATTTTAGTTTTTTTGTCATATATTCATTGGTGACAAATATTCATTGTAATTATATAATATAATTAATAATCACTGATCTGTTGTTGTAGAATGAAAGACATCACGAGCATTGAGAGCATGCTAGAGAGGAAATCAAGTTCCAAAGAATGCTACTACTCTCCATTCTCATTATGCTCAACAAAACGATTATTCTTTCGATTATTCTGTGTTTGTGTATTGATTATCAGCATTATTTTCTTTTTAACACATTCATTTGAATCAAATGCTAATCCTCTAACTTACTTCCGAGATTTTTTAACTAAAGAAACAGATAACTTGACTAACATTTACTATGATAATGACAATGTGTCGCCGTTCACTCTGGCTGTACGTAGTAGAATACGATACTACTTGAACGATTCAGGTTCAACATCAATTGCTTCATACTCTCTCAGAATGATCATATTCAGATGCCATGCTTGACTTCTTTCATCCTTTCAATGTGGAAACACTCAATGTTACCATATCTTTGTCTAATAACTATTCAGTAAGTTTGTTAACTCAAAAACTTAACCACTCAGTTTATTGTTATCCTATAGATGGTTCCTAACCTCCGTATCTCAAGCTGTGCCATTCCGGAAGCGCTATCGTTAACACTCATGAATGTCTTCTGCTATCTATTTGATGGAAAGGGGTTCATTAAGGATGGCAGTGATATCATCATGAATTACCAACAAGAACAGTCAGCTTACCTTCATTAAAAAATTTTATAAAAAAACTGAAATTTGAAGATTCTGTGGAGAACGAAACCAAGTGTCAACTTTCGAAGATATGAATCGCATTATGCCCTTCAATTACTCAACATTGACAGTTGTCCGTCACCCTGTTTATCGTTTTGTGAGTGCTTTCTTGCATTATTGCATGAAGTAAGTTCATATTCACTTATCCTTCTACTGAATCGTTCATGTCTCAGAAAAGAGAATGATTGGAATGAAATCTGCTACTACTGCCTTCCAGGAGAATTGGGTTGTGTGATCGAGCGCTTATTCAAAAACATTGCTTCTTCTAGTACTTTCTGGCAAAGCCAATTGACGGTAAAGTATGTTCTGAACATTTGGGCTCCACAAACATGGTAATTGGTTGTTTCCAATTTCTTATCTCATCATAACGTCGACAGGCATTGCTCAATGGATATAACGAGTCCGTCTTTATCTTTCATTAGATATCGTGAAACCGATGAAGAGCGCCCATTGATGTTCACCGAACTAATTAGAGAGCTAATTCGTACGAAAGTTCCGAAGAAGGATGTCGAATTCATTGAAGACAGACTGAATGGTTAACTCTCCTAATGAATACAAATGATTTTTATAATATTTCAGTGGGCGCTCGTTCAATGAAGAGTCTCATGTCACGACCAGAAGCTATGGACATCTTCAAACAACTGCAATCCAACTCAACGTTGTACAATTTATTAACAACAATCTATCGTTATGATTACAAGGTCTTTGGTTTCAAGAAGACAACAGCTGATAAATTATAATAATGATTATTATGTATAATTTCATATTTTTATAATAATGTAAGCGAATTTATATCTTCCCGTATATGTTGGTCGATCACATTTCTCCTTCTTTCGACTTCATCACAGATTTCCTAGAGTTCAACATAAAAACTGAAACAATGAAACATATACTTACAATGTGGATTCAATAAGACATACCTTTACCCGTTTATGCAAATTTCGTCGTTCTTAGATACTTAATGGCTCAAATTGACGATCACGACCATATTTGCAAATATAAAAACAGTGTAAGGCCCATCGAAAAGCTTCAATGAAGAATATTCCTAATATGGAAAATACCAAAATCATTACAAGAAGAGTACTGAAATAAGTAACATCGACTACAGAACTCTAATACATCAAACTTACAATAAACTAGTAAAAAATGTATTTTCTTTGCAGCATTCGTAACCACAACAAAGCTCTGATTCAGGGCAGCCATAGACAATCTCATGTGGACGACTTTCATCTGGGAAGTATACCTGTAACAAGCTAATGTCATAACAATCTAGATGAGTTACTTACTCTTCCTAATTGAGGATCATTCGGATCAATCTTGTTTATACATTGGGTTGGTAGTTCTTCTGACGGTGTGAAGAACGTTGAATCCCAGAAGTATTGACGGTTTTCGAATCTTAAACAAATGAGTTAAACTATTGTTTTCGGATTGACTCTCATCATGTACGGCGAAACTCTTGATACACCGATTAGAGTGCTCGGTCATGATGAATGTCGCAGGACTAAACAAAAAAAAGAAAAGCATCTACTTACGTCATAGCATTAGATGGGCTGCTAATTATGTGCTTGCCAGCTTGATAGCTTACATAACCAGCAGTTAGTCCTAATATAGTTGATCTGAATAACGCCGTCCGTTCAATAGAGCCAGCTTGTGATAATCTGAACATCAAATGATATCAATTAAGAATGATAATGAGTATGAATACCTCTTGGTGAATCTCAAACGTGATCTCGAACGACTTGACGATGGTTTTGATTTCGTTTTAATTGCAGATGTCATTGAGAATAAAGTGAATAATATGAGAATATTGAGTGAAGTCAGTGATATGTTCATGTTTTTTGTCTGAAAATGTAGGATTTGAAGAAGAAAGTTATAACTTGAAGTTAAGTTCATAAATCTCAAGCAAATGACTGACAGAATGTTTGAGGTCAAAGTTAGTCTGAAGGCTACGATCTTTCACAATGAAAGACAGATGACTGGAAGAAGTGAGAAAAGGATGAAATTCTTTCCGAATTTGTCAACAGAATGACCTCGAAAAAAGCTTAATCAAACTATCAGATTAAATTGTGAAATATTTAATCATTTTTCTTGTTTTCACCAATTTTGATCGAAATAGAAGAGGAAGGCGAATGATGAGAAGGAGGAGAAGAAAAGAGACAGAGGGAAAGAGCTTTTCGTTGAAAAAAAAGTACACGGGATGGTAGTGAAAGAACAAGCAATAGAATCGGGGAGAGTAAAAGACGATCTTCATGTACTTTATGAAGATGAAAAAAGTTAAATAAATAGATGAGAGTTGAGAGATAGATGCTGTATAAGATAGAGGGAAGAGAGAGATAGAGAGAGAACGAAAATGAAGAAAAATGGTTTGGCACTTGGACACATCTGAATAAGGAAATGTGAGAAAGCAAAGCGAAAATTTTTCCACTGAAATCTATGATCTAACGTGAGGAAGCGAAAAGGCCATTGTGATTGAGGAGAAGGAAGGGTTTTGAATTACAGATTTCTTGAGATCTTCCTTCATATATCTGAAATGTTTCTATTTTAATCCGCATCAAGAGAGAGATAAAGGAAGATAATACAATTTGTTACTTTTTCATACAAAATATTATGCGAAATGATTATATTCTTTTGGATTGCAACTAAAAGGGATAAGTGAGGGAGAATAAGAGAGAGAGAGGGCGGCACGTACATGGAGAGAGGGAGTAGCGAGGGAGGGTTGTTACAAGAGGATGAAAAGACAAGAAGCAATCATTTCAACGATTTTTTGCTTTTTCACAAACTTTGATTAATGAGAAATGTTGTTGGCAAAAGATGAGGAAGAGTCTAAATAAGAAATATTTGTGTAAATCGCCTTTCTATCCAAATTTTTCACACAAAACTTGTATTCTTCTACTTGTGGATGAGACACATCTCCTTGGGGACACACAACTTCAATGACTGACGACGATGCTGAACGATTTTGAGGCAAAAAAATGAGAGTCCAGTACGTCCACAAGTCATTTTTCTTTTATAAATTTTCATTTCATATCAACTTCCATGTATAGGTTTGTTTATTTGTTTGCAATATCTGAACATCCAACGAGGAGCTTAGAACCATCTGATGATAACCATCATGTTTAGGTACTCAGCATCATATCAATGGAATGCGACAAATCAGAGGAACATTCCGAAATTAATTCGAAACTATGAATATTCAACTACTTCCGAGACGTCCATTCTGATGTTTCACATAGCTCAATTCATTTGGTTTGGGAAAAAAAGGAGAACGAAAAAGCTTCGAAATGAGAGTGATGGAAGCGATAGAATCAGTAATTAACTTCAACACAGAGATTCCATGATGAATTTGAGAGATTGGCTAGTGGATGCCGAAACGACCAAAAGGTGCTGTTGTATTCTGGCAATTTATAAACTTTCAAAGCATTCAAAGCCTTATTCACTCAACAAAATTAACCTCAGAACAAGCTTTTAATCCTCGAACCCTTGCAACAGTTCATAGTGACGAGAATGAATTGTTGAGCATTACAACATGCAAAAAGTTTTATTCGAAATACATGAGGTGAGAGTGAATGAAGAAGGAACTGAGTAAGAGAAGAAGAAGAAAAACTTTTTTTTCTTCAATAATTGAAAAGTTAGAAGGAAAGAGTAGTTTCTCGTACTTCTAAAGAACTTGTTACATACCTTATATATGGTAATGAGTTAGGAAAAAGAAGCATAAAATATGAGTTTCATTTGAATTTTCCTTCTCACTTCCTTTGTTTGAAAAACAGAAAAGAAGCCGATTCTTGCTGTTTTCGAGCCATTTTTAACCTTTTCTCTTTCGACGAAACACACAAAAAAAAGAAAACTTTCAAGTAAATAAATGACTTATTCTGCTTTGAAACAACTGTTTGGTCAGATTACGTTCGTCTTCTTCCTCTCCCCTCCCCTCGTCTTCATACTCTAAACATGGGAACGTAAAGGTGTTTGTGTGTGTTCTCGGGCAAAAAGAGAACGATTGGACGGAAAAAAAATAGCAAAAACGAGAATGACTAAACGAATAGTAGAATCTTGTCCTAAATATCAATTGAATTATCAAAGACAAATATTTCATTATCGTTTGAGGATTAGGGGCAATAAGGGCTTGTTGGACATACAAAAAATGCTTTTTTCCTCTTTTTTTTTCTTTTCTCCTTTAGCTTTGCAAAATCATAGACGAATATAGTTATATGTGGCTTTAGTGTTTTTGAGTTCTTTTTGCTATCCATGTATACAAAAAGAGAAATCTGAACAATTCGAGTGGAAAGGTGAATAGAAAGGTCCAGATAGGAACATGGATATGGAAAGTTACTTTCAGACGTGTAAACAACAAATTTTTGTCTGAGAAATATGTGTTCTACACATACACACACACACACACACACACACACAGAAAGAATGAAGTAACATACAAGAATGAGCAAAAAAAATGGAGAGTTAATGAAAGCAATCAAGATATCCATCAATTGTGACTGATGAATTATGACAAGAAGAAAGATCATATGCATTCTAAGTATAATGATGATAGTTTAAAAATAATAATAATAAATATTATCAAGTAAAGGAGTATAGAGAGAGTCAGTAATGAGATAGAACGAGAGAGAGGGAGACGGAAAAAGAGGTAAAGAGAGAGAGAGAAAGAGAAAATTGAAGAAAGAAACACAAGAATGGCTGTATGAGACACAAGAAAATGCAACCGCGTTGTACGTTTTTTAAATGAAAAATGAAAAGGGCGCGCTCAGAGCGGATATGCAAATTAGGCATGATGATGATGATGATGTCAATATATCAAGCACAAAAAAGAATAACATATAACATATATATATATATTACTTATTAAAAATAATTTATTTTGTTTTAAAAATGAATACAAGCTAACAGGTGATTTATATGAATAGTTAAGTGAATGAAAAGACAATCAATAGAGACGATATTGTATTTATTTTAATTTTAAAAGTCAAATGCATTCATACATGTGATGTTTGTATGAGAGATTTATTGATTGATTGAATACGAAATGGCGGTCAATTGTGACAGAAATTTGCGGACACAAAACTGAAATATATAAGAGAATGTTTGGAGATTTCGAAAATTCGAACAAGACTGATGAGCTGAGGATTAATGATGATCGAAGGACATGAGCAAGCTTCAAGGATTCATCTACTTTTAACTAATTCTGATCCGTTGGAAGTGAATGGAAGCCCTTTCTTCATGGTACTATTTTGAAATTTGAATGATGAACAGCCAACCAACCGGTTTGTGTGTTGGGAGGGAGGAAGACAGCCATTTTTTTCTTTATTTTTCTTTCTGTTCATACAATTATCTTATTCAGTTTTGGGAGAGAATGAAGGGGGGGGGGGGGGGGGTGGTGGTGGTAGGAAATGAGGAAAAAATAAATTAAAAAGCTCTTTCAGTTCTGTGTTTGCAGAAAAAAAAAGTTTTGGTTTATTGGATATTTCAAAGTTGAAATAGTTTATGAAAGTATTAGGATGACCGAAGAAGACAGAATTGGCAATGAAGAAGGGAAGCCAGCTGATCGAAGCTCTTTCTCAAAAAGTGACGCAGTAGTACAAGGTGAACATTAAGTAAATGAGAGGTTAGAAATATGAAGAGGAAGAAGAGGGATCCACTTAATTACACGAAAATGTCTTATGAAATTTGTGAATGATTGTAGAAGTACAACCATATTTTCTCGTTTTATTGAAAAAGACAATTCAATTTAGGAGTAAAAAATGTGAAAAATTCCATGAAAATGACGTGAATGAACTATCTGAGTGAAATTGATTCTTTTAACAGAGATAGAGGGAGAGAAAGCAGAAGAGGAAGAAAAAAAAAGGAGAGAAATGAGAGGACGAGTGCTGGAACGGAATGAAGCGGGGATATGAGACCAATAGAGTCAATTCCATCTTCGCTGAGTTTAAGTTTCATAAGTTTCTCTTCATTTCCAGGCATAATTCATCATGCGCACTCGTAGGTAGAGCTGACATGCCAAACGTATAGTCTGAAAGGGTGTTAAGACGAGAAATAATGACAATTTCCGACTCATCAGACGTTTCTTATGTTTTGTCATTTGGGATGTGACGAAGAAAATGACTGAAGGTATTAACTTGGATTCAAATAAGGAATACGCATTATCTCGTTAAGTTACAAATAATAAATAGATGTTGGGGTGAAGGAAATTAGACTGGAAAATGTCAATATGGATGACAAGTTTTGATTAATATTTTTTGCAGTTAATCGTAATAAAATGAATATTTTTTGCGGAATATCTCCATATATAGATAGATTATATTTATCCGTCGAAGTTCTTATTTTGTGAGAGAAAATATATAATACTCATACAACTGCTCTCAGAGAGAGAGAGAGAGAGAGAGAGAGACTGCAACGAAGCAAAGATTGAACCTTAGACTTCAACGGCTGCAACCTTCATTCTCTCTCTCTCTTTCAGATTTTTAATATTTTCTCTCACAAATTGCTATGTTTTCTATGTGACAGACAGATTGATCAAGGAGTACTTAGGAAGAGAAACTTAACCAAATTAAGAGGAAGTATGGGAGTTCAAAACTCATTTTTTCACATGAGTTATCTTACACGCGAATGTCAACTTAACCGGAAATATTAGATGAACATTCAATTCACAGAAGAAGAAAAAGGAAAAGTTTATCCAATCATAAGAATTGGTGATAAAATCTTATTTATTTATGCTAGCCGGGAAGTGTAAAAGAAAAGTTCGCAATGAGTTCGAGGAGGATTGAAGCTGAAAGTTGACTGACAATGCTTGATTAACTAAGAAACTTCGGAGTAACTCTCGAAAGAGAGTGAGTGAGAGAGATGAAGGAGGGAATTAATGATAGTGAAAGAAACAAAAATAGACACAAAGAGAAAAAATATACAAAGAGAGAGAGAGAGAAGGATACACAGAGAACTCGGCTAATCATTAAGTCACAAATCATTTGAGCGGAATCGAGTACTTCCGGCGGTTTGGTTGTGAAGAAGTCAAAGAAACGACAAATTATCCTCCAATTATCCGTAATACAAGAGATTTTTTTTCATAAAGCCGCTTTCGCTATATCAAATTCACATGTGGAAGGAAACAAAATTTATTTGTCGAAAAAAAAAATCTGTTAAAGCTTAGCACAACAAGCAAATGACGCCATAAAAGCAAAACAACATATGAAACGTTTACCCATATGAGATCAGAACGAAGAAATTGGCCATGAGTTTGCAGAGAATTCGATTGTTCGAACGAAAGAAGACAATGAAGATCAAGAGAATAAGAAAAGTACAATTTGAGGGAAATACATCTACAAATCTAAACGTATATCTAATTCATCATCGAATTGGGGTTTCTTGCTGCTCGGAAATACTTGATAGCCATTGGAATGAAGAAAAAGAAAAGGAACATTAGAAACACAAGAATCCTGAAAATGAAATGAGAAAGAACATCTAATTTCATGCGATTTTCTGTCTTTTAAGAAATAACCTAATTTGCATATCTTCTGTCTTTTTGCCCAGTTTTCATAGCAGTGAAAGAATTATAATAATAGAAGAAAAAAAACTTTATTAACATTTCTGTTACTGTTTTTGATTTTCTAATTCTCAAAATACAAATCAAAGACTGGTTGAGGAAGGATCAGATGCATTGATGGTGGGAGATATGACTCCATGAGTTGGTACTTCAGTCGCAGTTGGCTTAACTGTTCTGAAATAGCCAAGACAACAGTTCGGCTATAGTCAATGGAGAATTTGAGCAAGCGAGATAAATAGTTTTAAGAAAAAAAGAACTGCAGTAACGAGCACAATTAGTATGGAAAGTACTCAAATAATTCAATCGGTTAGTTATTAACACATATACGAGTCATATACAAAGTCTTTCACAGCTAATGGTAGTTTACCGGGACAGAAGACATGATCGATTTTCTTTTCGTTTACTAATTAGTTATACTAGGGGTTGGTTAACAAAAATTATGCAAAAATAAATGAAAGGGATAGCAAAAGACAAAAATTTCAAAAGCGAGATCAGCCCATAAATTCTCTTGTACAGACAATTTCTATGCTAATGGATATTTGGTATTTCGAACGAGTAGGGAAAACAAACACTTTTCTTTTCATTAGCTTATATTCTTCTATTCTTTATAGTTAGTTTGTTTTAAAATAAATAATATCTGAGTGTGTAGAGAAGGGTAAATGTGTACCCGAGTGATTGACCAAATGAAGGTCTCCAATTCGAAGCACTTCCACCACGGCAGCACTCATAACCACAACAATGTTCATAATATCCACAGCTCCACACTATTTCTCGAGGACGTGTTTGATCCTGAAAAATACAAGATAACATGTTTCTCCTATAATCTATTTGAATGTATTAGACTCGAATTTGAACGTTCTAACATGCACACGATTCGCGCCATCTAAGCTAATTCAAGTTCAAGTTGTGACGTAGTATGCGCAAAGTACTTCAGCTTTCTATTTTGAAATAACATGACTCAGTGGACGGTTGCATTTCTCATTATTAATTCTATTATTTACCTGGAAATATACGTTTCCAAATTGCTGATCGCCTTGCTCTATTGGCATTCTACACATGTTAGATTGGCTTGTCCTGGGATAGTAATTTGATCCCCAATAATATGGTCTGTTATTCCACCTAAGAAACTTTGTTTTTTTTTTAAACTTTCTACGTGACTCACATCATAGGACCCGCAGCTGCTCTGATAATAGCTTTACCAGCTTGATAAGTTAGGTACCCGGCAGCAGCTCCAACAATTGCATTCTTGAAAGTGTTAGAGCGCAGTTTAGAACCTATTCCTGTTCCTGATGTGTACCTAAACAGATCTATGATGCCACCGATTTTTTTTTCAAGTGTTAGCGTGTTAGACATAAGATTAAAATCACTTCAAATGCTGGTAGACATATCAGAACTGATACATAACTTTCACTTCTATACTTAGGTTTTTTGACTTGGACATAACAAAATGGGAAAAATTTCTTAATGAACCTATGAGCGCGATTGGCACCCCAACCATTGCCTCCACCCTGGTTTCCGAACCAATTTCCTCTAAATTTTTTTTGTACATCTTATCTCATACCAATTTTGTAGTAACGTTTCCCAATTTTTCTAATGATATAGCAATTGTTTACCTGGAGCTTTGGAATCCACCACCTGAAAGATCATTTATATAAAGACTTTGCAGGTGAAAGCTTACCATTATTGTTCATGTTATTCCAATTTCCTCCACTAGGTTGGTGTGGGCGATATCCTGTTGAATTCATTAATGTTAATTTCTTTTGAAATTCTGGTTACCATCATTGCGTGGGGGTGGGTTTCGCTGGTACGGGGGAGGTGCGGGACCTGCTCGTCCTCTGTTGACACCTCCATAACTTGCTCCCCTATTCGTAGAGGATCTTCCCATTGTTCTTCCAATTGAAAAACCTCCTCTCTTGGCGTCTAGAGGAGGTAATAAGGTCAGCATAAGAAGGATCGACCATAGTATGGCGTTTTTTTCTCGCATTTCCCTGAAATGGACAAAGTAAAGACAGTGATAAGTGGGAATATAATGTACAACCGCTTCGAGCAAAATCATAAACAAAATGAGAAGAGTAAGAACTGTGATTGTTCAGGTGGACGCCCAGCCACGCAAACTCGTTGACGTCACAAGAAAAGCGGTAAAAAAAGAAGATAAATTAAAATGTTAGTACCAGCAAATGAGGTATTGGGTTTATACGACAGGTGAGGACATAGTTAAACACATTCATTCAGAACAGGCAAACTGTGAAATGCAGGCATGTTGAACGGAAAACGAAAAGAGACTGTACGGCTACTTGATTTATGAAAAAGTAAGTTTTTTGTGAGAGAAAACGAGAGATGAAAATACTTAAGATAGTTGTAATTCTGAAGAAGAAGTTGAATGGAAGTAATCGAATGAGGAGAGGCTCTTTCGATTGAAACTATTGTTGATATTTCTTAATCATAGAATCTACAAAACTTGTGTGTGGGGGAAAATTCCAGCATTAACAAGATGAATAACAAAAAAAAGAGAAGACAATCGATGAAAGCAACTGCGTGAAAATAAACAGCCTCAAAAAACATATCTTTCCAAGAGTTCTCTTATCTATCAAGCATTTCTCTAAAACAGACTCAGAAAGATAGATTTGTTATTTTCGATCTAAGAGTCAGAGCCAAAATATTTTGCCGCCAGCAGGGGTCGAACCTGCGACCTTGGGCTTATTAGACCCACGCTCTAACCAACTGAGCTATGGCGGCACATCATCAGTAAATCTTCAACAACAAAAGACCAGACACATCTTTCTTTTATGTCGAGAAACTTAATTTCAATTGTTCTAGTCTAACAAAGTAACACACGTGTTTAGGGTATCCCATTAGCAACTTCACGTATCCACTTCTGATTGTTCTAATTCGCATCTTACTTGAAATGACAACAAGAAAAAAAAAAAAAGAAAACGGCCTCAAACATTCCTTTATCGTTTTTTATGTTCATAAACTGATAAGAAGCGGAGAAATATCATTCAAATCACGAAAATGAATGCAGAAAGTCTGGGCACATGATAACATATCAGATATCAACGTTGGAAATGTATTTTCTGCATTGGTGCTTTCAGCTATTCTCATAATTTTTGTATTTGAAAAAAATAAATGAAAACTAGAGAGACAAACGGAAACACTCAATCGTACTTACAAAAACAGAAAAAATTAAATGATTAACGCAGCTTTTGCGGTACATGAGCTCTTCTTGCCTGAATTACACAGCGGCACAAAATCAATAGCTTCTTGCTCGCGACACCAGTTGAGACAATTAATGCAGAAAAGCAGCAAAACACCTTCAATAAAACATATCTGAAAGTGCATTAATCCCCGAG
Source organism: Auanema sp. JU1783 (assembly GCA_943334845.2). NCBI lineage: Eukaryota > Metazoa > Nematoda > Chromadorea > Rhabditida > Rhabditidae > Auanema > Auanema sp. JU1783. Next base: position 395,877 of record CALQYR020007486.1, on the reverse strand, counting down.
AGTTTTTTTTTTTCTGAAAGGCTCTGAACAGATTTGCAACAAACTTAAACAAATATAATTCTTTGTGTTCCCATTATGTGGAATTTTCAGAAAACTGAACAAGTGGTTAGTAATTTTTCCAATTGTTTTTTGTTCTAAATCTTTTTAACACCTTTCTCTAATGGAAAACTCTTTCCTGGACCCGTTGCTCTCTTGAAACAAGTTTTTTTTCTGCAGGACCTGTAGAAAAACATGTGCTCCAGTTGAACTAGACGCACGCGACACGCAAACGGGCTAGAGAAGGGTATGATATGTAACAATGACCAGAGACACAGAGAAAGGCAAGAGTCGCCAGCATCACAGTCATTACTCTAATATTTCCATTGCTGCTTCAGTGACTCAGTATTTTATATAAATTTTTTCAGTATCAGTATGGGCTTGCAAGATGACCCAAGAGTGCAACGATTGCTTAAGAAAACCACTATCCAAAATTTAATGGAGGGAAATTCTGGAAAAATATTAGAAAAAAAGAAAAGCTATTTGAAGTTGGTTAACATGTATATTATTGATATATTATGTCACAATACATTTCAGAAACTCCTAGAAAATAATGAAAGCGCAGTTAGGCCGTTCCTCGAAGAATGTTTGAATTTGTTTTGCGAGGTAAGTGGTGTTTATAACGATTAAATCAGTAATTTGGTAGCTTTATAATATACTATACAGAAGTCGTCAGCCCCTACAAAAAATCACACTCCTGAAACAGTCTTGTTGATGTCTAAGTTCTACTTCAGACTTGGGGATTATCGACTTGCTTGCGAAATGGTGTGGGACTGTGCGTCGCTCACAATCCAAAGTAATTTTCATTTCTTTATATTTATTTAATGAAGTTGTTTTAATCAAATTTTCTGTTTTTGAAGGGTCAGTGTAAAAATTTGGTCCATTTTTGTATTAATTGTTTTAGATGTCACGCAGCTTTCTATACCAACCGTTATAATGCGTGTGATGTAAATGATGCTCTTGTGTTAGCGAAGGACTTTATCAAACAGCTTCGGGAATTGGAATTATCTGATGGGAGAAAGAAGGAATTGGAGAACACCAACGTCGGTTAATCCCCCAAATATGTTGATGATGATTGTACAATTAGCGTTTTTTTTAATCGATAAAAACGATTAAACTCTATGATCACTCGATTTTAACCGATCAATATTAATCGGTTATGATACAGGAGTTATGAATGAATCAGCTTTTCTCCCCTTCTTTGTACAGCATCTCCATCATTTCTTCTTTTATCTGTTCTTGGCAAGCGA
>CALQYR020007486.1:347025-393996 GCA_943334845.2 Auanema sp. JU1783 | reverse complement strand
TTTTAGAACGAATACCTCAGCTGCAGATGATACTGTCGCTTGCCAAGAACAGATAAAAGAAGAAATGATGGAGATGCTGTACAAAGAAGGGGATAAAAGCTGTTCAACACTGACTCAGGCTATGAATATCATGGATATTGAGTATTAGCAATTAATATAGATTAATTAATCGTTAAAATTTCAACTTTTTTTTTCATTCATAACTCCGGTATCATAACCGATTAATATTGACCGATTAAAAAAAACACACTCTCGATAACGAAATCAGCAAAAAAACACAAAAGTTTGTGTAGGTAGATGCGCTCCAATGAGAAATGCGCAACGCGCTCTCAAACACGAGTCCCTGATACTCAGTACCGCCTACCGTAATCCAGTCGCTGCTGGGAAAGAGGCCTAAAAATATTTAATCTGAGGTATACTCCCGCTTGATTTCATTGTGTGCTGGACTTTGTCTCATTTCTTCTTGTACTTCTTTTCTTTATTTTAACTAATTTATTTATTTTTATTCATTTTTCTATTTAAGAACAAGGGTACCATGATCTTTGTCAAGACCCTAACGGGTCAAACTTTGACCCTCGAGTCGACTAACGTTGGCTTAATCAAGCAGAAGATCGAACAAATCGAAGGAATCGCTGCTGAAGACCAACGCCTTATCTGCGAAGGTAAGTATTTTTTTGGTTTTCGCTAAATCTGGAAAGGCTTCACTTGTGAACCTTGAGGACAGACTTGGCTAACCCCTTATATGATTTTTCTTCACTATAGGACGTCAGCTCTCCGATGAACTCGATGTTGCTGAGGCTTCCACTCTTCACCTCTCTCTCAGGTATGTTTTCTCTATATCTTCTGTCATGGGATATAGCAATGATGATTTTTCACTTCAAGTGTGTCCAGGCCTCTGAGAGTATCATGATATCAAATATAATCTGAGCATTACCCCATAACAAATTCATTTCTCGTTACGTTTAAGTTACGGAAGTAATTTTTCATTCTTTCAGATTGTTGGGAGGAGGAAAGAAGAGAAAGAAGAAGGTTTACACCACCCCAAAGAAGATCAAGCATAAGAGAAAGAAGGTCAAACTCGCTGTCCTCAAGTTCTACGGAGTTAGTTATTTTCTTTTATCAGAAAGGAATGTTTCAAAGCAATGATGATTATGGTGTCCAGGCCTCTGAGAGTTCTTTCTGATTGTATTTACCTTGAGTTATTTCTGAGCCCATGAAACATTCCTAGATCAAATAAGCTGCTCTTGATCGAAATTTATCATATTATTTCAGATTGATGGAAACGGAAAGATTCGTCGTCTCCGAAAGGAATGCCAATCTGCCTCTTGCGGAGGAGGAGTCTTCATGGCTGCTCACGAGAACAGATACTACTGCGGACGTTGTCACGATACCCTTGTTGTTGAAGAGCCAGCTGCCGGAGCCAAGAAGGGAGCTGCTAAGGGAAAGAAGTAAATTGTTGTTGATTTATGAATAAATTGTTATAAAAAATACGCTGTTATACTCTGAATTTGTTAAATCGAATCATTATTGTTGGGGGGTGAAGAAACGGGAAACGTAACACAGTAGACACCGAGTGGATATTGTACAACATCAAATTTATCTTTCAGAAAATGGGTAAAAAGACTAAAATCGGAAAGCAGCGTCGTGATAAGTATTATAAACTTGCCAAAGAAGCAGGTACAGTCTTGCATTGTTTTCGCATTTTTTTATTCGTTTAGGTTTTCGTTCTCGTGCTGCTTTCAAGTTGACTCAGCTTAACAAGCGTTTCGAGTTTCTTCAAAATGCAAGGGTAACTGTCGATTTGTGTGCTGCTCCAGGAGGATGGATGCAAGTTGCTCAACAGAACATGCCTGTCTCCAGCTTGATTATTGGTTTGAATATGAGTTGAATGAGCCATGAAGCAACGAGGTTACAGGAGTTGATTTGGCACCCATCAAGCCTATTGCTAATTGTATTGGTTTGCAAGGAGATATTACAACTGAACAGACAAGACAAGCTATTAAAAAAGAGATGAATAACTGGGATGTAAGATTAAAGGACACGGGGATAAAATAAAGTTTCAATCTTAGGCTGACTGCGTTCTCCATGACGGAGCTCCAAATGTCGGTATGAACTGGATTCACGATGCTTTCCAACAGAATTGTCTCGTTTTGTCTGCTCTCAAGCTTGCTACTCAAATTCTTCGTAAAAACGGTACTTTCGTAACAAAGGTAATCAATAGTTCCACTGATAGAGAATATATATTCGTTTGTTCAGGTTTTCCGTTCGAACGATTATTCCTGTCTCATCAAAGTTTTCGAGAAGCTTTTCAAGGAAGTTCATGTATGGAAACCTGCCGCTTCTCGTCTTGAATCTGCTGAGATTTTCGTTGTTTGCGAACGATATTTAAAACCATCGAAAGTGCCTTCTGAGTATCTTGATCATAAAAAAGTTTTCTCTGATCCTCATCAGGAGAATGTCAAAGCTAACCCGTAAGTTACTTTCATGACTATTCGATCTTCATTCTTTCGTTTAGTCAAACTCTTCTACTTAGCAAAAGGAAGGAGAGAAAGGCTAAGGCTGAAGGTTACGATGATAGTAGTTTAACTGTCTACACGGTCGTGGATGCCACTGCATTCATCCAATCGAAGGTTCGAAATACAGCTCTCTTCACATAATATTTTCTCAACTTCAGGAGTATCTGGATCTGCTTGCCAGTAACAATAAAATTATCCTAGATCAGGAAAAATGGAAAACTCATCCTGCAACTACTGAAGAGGTTATTCCCTTTTTTATAAACTCTCTTCTATCAAGATGATTCAGATCGTAGAGAACATGAATGATTTGAAAGTGTGTGGTCCAAGAGAGTTAAGAGTCCTTCTTAGATGGAGAAAAACAATGAGGGATTTGTTAGACAAAGAAGCTGCAGAGCTGGAAGAGTATTTCATGATACAGTTCACAGTAATTACTGTTGGTTTTTTCCAGAGAAAATGCGGAAAAAATAGAAGAGAAGGAATTGAATCCAGAGGAAATTGAGTTAGAACTGTTTCTCAAGGCAAAACTTATTCTGTGATGATTTCAGAGATATGGAAATGGCTGAGATCGATGCACTCATCGCTAAAGCTTCTGCTGAAGAAAAAACAGCCCTTAAGAGGTAATTTCATGATCAGTGCTTCATGAATAAATTGTTCTTCAAGGAAGAAGAAGAAGATGCTTAAAGCTAAAGCTGATGTGATCAAGCGACGTGAACTGAAAATGATTATCAAAGGCGATCAGCCTGATATCATAGAGGATCTCGAAATTTTCTCTTTGAGAAAAATCGCTAAAGTTGTTATTTTTTCCCATTTTTTTTAAAAATCAAGTTTTAGGCTCGAGAGCTCCAAGCTATCACTAACACTGATGTCGACACTCCCAGCATGGCTGGTCTAGGTTATGAAATGGATGATGAGGAAGGCCTCGGTGACGGAGAATGGGAAACCATTGGTGGAGCAGAGTACAGAGAGTTCATCTTGGTTTTGAATTAAAACGTGTCTTTCAGAGATGAGGAGGAAGAAGATGAATTGGAAGATTATGATGAAAATGGTCTTCTTGTCTCAGCTGAATCTTTCATGGGAAAAGCAGAAAAAGTCAAAAGTAAAACTGATCAGTGGTTTGAAAAGGTTTGGTGTTGCAAAGTAAAAGTTGTAATCACAATCCTAGGATGAAATTGCGGGTCTCATATCTGACGATGATGACGAAGATCAACTCGATGCTATCGAGAAGATCATGAAAAAGAATAACAAGAATCTTCACGAGAACACTGTTACCTTCGATGACGAAGAAATGCTTTCAAAAGATTCATTAAGAGCAAAACGTAAAAATGATAATATCGACAGTTTCAATAAAAAGGATGAGGAAGAATCTGACGAGGATGATGATCAAGATGAAAACGAAGAGGAGGCAGTTGCTGGGTCCAGATTCGATGCTGAAATGGATTGGGAAGAAGTTGAGGATGAAGAAGGTACGTTTCTGATATTCATTTCTTTCATTATGATTAACTTCTAGAGGACACACGAGCGACCAAACGTGATGTTTCCAAACCAACCATTGGCGAAGATTTGAAGCCTAGTGAGTCACAGTGTTTCAGTCTTCAGTTTCAAGTAACCAATTGTTTCTAGAAGCCAAAAAGAGAAGATTGACTCCTGAGGAACTGGCCATAGGAGAACAACTAATTTACTCCAGTAAGAGAGCTCGAGAACTCGAGGAATTGGGTTGGAACAGGTGAACTAAAAGTATTAATAGTTTTATAGTTCGTTTGTTCCAGATATACTAATAATGATGAAGGACTTCCTGATTGGTTTGTGGAAGATGAGAAGAAACATAACAAAAAAGAGTTGCCTGTTACAAAGGTGGGTTTCACTTATGAAACGTTGTCAAACGTTCGAATTTAGGAACAAGTCCAGCGGTACAGAGAACGCTTAAAAGAATTGAACGCTCAGCCTTGTAAGAAGGTAGCCCAAGCTAAGGCTCGTAAACAGAAGAAGTAACAAAAATTTGTCGCTACAAACACATTTATATTTGTTCGCAGATTGAAACTTAAAATGGAGAGAGCAAAGAAACAAGCTGAAGGAGTTGTTGAGAACGAAAACTTGGAACATGGTGAGAAGATTCGTGAGATGAAGAAGTGAGTTTTTAATTTCTGAAATGGGATGAAATTCACCTCTTTGAAGGATTTACGCTAAAGCTCATAGAAAGGAGGAGAAGAAGGTTGAGTTAGTCCGAATGACTAAAGGAACCAAGGGAAGAAAACAACGACCAAACGGACGTTATAAGCTTGTCGATAGGTGCGTGCGCTCTATTCTTCTGTAGTTAACAGTATTTTCAGTCGCATGAAAAAAGATTTGCGTAGTGCAAAAGCAAAAGAAAAAACTAAAGGAAGAGGTAAAGTTGGTAAAGGAAGTAAAGCTGGTAGAGGTGGCAAATTCGGTAAACCCCAGAGACGCTAAACTGAACTGTTCTGGTCTTATAAGTAGATAAACGCGTATTGTTGTGAAAGTTTGATATTTACAATCTTAATTTCATTGTTACCTTTGTTACAAATTCACAGTTGTTTTTGTTGGTTGTTGATTGTTGATGAATGAAATATTATTTTTTAAATGTAATAAGTATAACTAGGTTATGTTCATATAGCACAACAACGGAAAGCTTCGTAATGCTAATGCAACCGCTCTGCACGTCTTTGAAGTTTGCAAATAATGTGCTTTGACGCTATTCACGTAAGGCACTTGTTAGAATGCAACATGCTAATTGAGTACCTTCACGTCGCTCGGTCTTTTCCTGTGACAAACGATTGAGAAACTTGCATCTTTCATTTTATGGACCAATCGGAAAAGGCGGGAAATCTGACTGTTTAAATTAATGGCTTCAGGCTTTTTTGAAGTTGGATGCTTTAAGCACATGATTAATCGGATGTCAAACGCAGTGAAAACAAAGCTTGCTCTCGCTATCTTATGAATCCGATATGGAGGTTAGTTCAGATTTATCAGCGAGAGAGATAGAGTTCGAGAGTTTTGAAAAGAAAGAAACTTTCTGCCAAAGATTCCACAGCTAGGGAACCATAGTCTTTGCTTGGCTTTTTTGGATCATTATGCTCGTGAGTATCTTGATGAAATGTGTCTATGCCTATCTGAATAGAGCATTGATTTACGTGTTTCTACTATAGCCTAACGACCAAGCTGAGTTCCCGTTGGAAACGACGTCCTCGCATACTTTCGGACAGGAGAATACTAATCAGGTATTATTAATGAATTTAGTTCATATTCCATTTTCATAATTGAAATAGTTGTCATTCAAGTTACACATATTGAAATATTTATTATAGATGACTGCCATGGATATGATTAATGTCCCAGTACGTGTCGCTGTCCAATTAGGTACTTGTTTCATCGTTTCTCTTGTTGAAAGTCCGTGATACTTGCCAGTTCTTTGTCCCATAACAACTATTTCCAATCTATAATTATTGAGCTGCTTATTCATATTTCAGAGAAAATGAGCGAGGTAATGAGATTGCAGACGAAAGAATTAGATCGACTAACAGGAATTAACAGCCAATTGAAGATTGAAAAAGAAAAGCTTAAAGTTGACTTAGAACAAATTCACGTAGAATACAAGTGAGTTTTTTAAAAGGTTTCCACTCTATCTTCTCTCTGACACATGCATTGCTATAAAGTTTTGACTGAGCTCGAATTACTTTTCGTCGAAGTTATGGAATTTGCTGTTCTCCAATTCCTTCTTTCAGTCTTACAAATTTTATGTGGAATTATCTCATAAAATGCGAAAGCAGCTCCTTTTTTTTTCATTTGAAAAGACTCATTTTTTTGTTCTGAGCCTGGATGGGCAGAGGAATGAGCATTGCGAGCGCGTCAATTTCATTATTTGCGTCTGTGAATAGGAAAGAATGGAAAAGGCTTGTGCTGCCCAAATGAGCACATCTTCCGCTCAACTCTCGCACAGATTAAAGTTTTTTTGCATTTTTATTATTCGGATGATTCTTACTGCCAGTGTTGTAATAACTATTTGTCAGTGTTCTTTAAGTAAATTAAGCCTAGTTCTACCCTCTCGAACAATGCAAATCCATTGCGGCACATTGCTCTCAAATTCTTTTTTTGGCAATCTTTCAGTTCGGCTCGTTGCCTCCCAGTTTTTAAAATGAAAGTATGCTTTCTGATTTTTGCGCTCTTTTTCAACTTCCACCTAAGAACCTAACTAAACATTCTGAGCCTTCCAAGTACGTGTTGATGTTATTGTTGTTATTTACATGTTTTTTCAGTCGTCTGACCGCTCGAGCAAATTATAAAAGTCTCTAATTTCTTGCTGCTCCTATGCTTCCTCTCTGTCAATCCTACCTCTTTTCCTTTTCCTTTTTGAGTTTTGACTTCCTTTATAGATTCGCTTGTGACAAGCTGATGGAAAACGATTCACTCCTATCATCTGTGAATGCCGAATTGACATCTCTGCTCAGAGAACGTCATGGAATGCATGAAAAAATCCTCCAACTAGAGCGAAAATATCAACAGGCCAAGGCAGCAAGTTTGGAATTTTCGCGAGTTCTCGAGGTAAATTCCAATAGAAGGCCTTGATTTTATGAATTATAAGTTGTTTATGAGTTTTTTGCAGCTTGAGCATGAGTTATTTCCAACAAGATCCTCTCTCGATAAGGAAATGATGGATCATGCAGTAAGGGCACCTGCAGCCCCTCCCGACCTGGTAATCTGAAATTCTTCATAGACAACAAAGAACATCTTGATATTAGAATACGTTTGAGGAAGAAAAACAGCATCTTCTACGTGATTATGAAGGAGTTCTCAAAGAGAAAGAGAACTTGAAGCAGAAATTAGAGAAAGAATGTAATTATTCCAAGGAACTTCTACTCGATTTGGAGAGGAACAGAACAATGGTTTGTTGTCAAGAATATAATCTTTTAATCTTTTCTTAGCTTCTTGACCGCGAAGAGGAAATCATAGATTTGAAAAAAAGATTGGCCGATAGTGAACTGGCGGCAAAACAAGTAAAAACTAATTGCCTTTCTGTCTGTTGGCTAAATTTCTCTTTTACAGAATTTAGAGCAACTCTCTTGTACTCAATCGGATCTCCAGATGGAACGAGGACGCTGTGATTGGCTTACTTTAGCTTTAACTGACAACGAAGTGCTTATTGCCCAAGTATGACTTGAAATTTGACAGACAACTGAAGCATTTCCGCTTTGCAGAATAGGAATGAATCCATGTTATACATGGAAGAGAACTCGCGTCTAGCGAACGATCTTAAAGCTGCCAATGTGACAATAATATCCTTGAAAGCCAAACTGTAAGCTGACAATACATCATCCTGTTAACGATTCGCTATTCCAGAGAAGCTCAGGGACGAGACTTGCTGAACACAAGAAAAGCTTTAATAGGTTTACAAGACGGAGTAGCACACTGAGGAAACGGGTTGTTGTAATGGAGTTTTTGATTTTGAATTCCTTGTATAGAATAAAAAGAGAAGTCTTAATTTGTTCTTCCTCATAGTTCTTCTCCAACACTCTACATGCGTACACACTCATATACACCACATTCTGTTTTTTCGTTTGTTTTTTGTTTTGACGCGAGAATGGCGATGACGACGTAGACGACGACGACTTCTCATCCCAAATTTAATGAAGCTTATAACGTATATGGCAGGCTGCTGTAATCCAATATCCGTGACTCATTCTGAGAAAACACAAGAATATGAAGTTTGAATGCGGGTAATATATCAGAAAGGAACAAAATAAAATAAGTTTTAACGACCTGCCCGTTCTACATTCGATTCATACGAGGAAGATAGCTGATGAAGGTTGAGGAAGAAGGAAGTAGTTGCCGCATATGGCAGACGACCATTATATGTGTTATCTAAATAAGTCTTTTTATCTTTTATATCTTAAAATAGAAGAAGCATATGTCTCAGCATATCAATCCCTCATAAAAATAAAAAAATCTGCTAGAAGAAGGTTGAAGGAGAGAAGGAAAGAATGTTTAGCTACTTCTCCTTAAACAAACAATTGATATTAAGAGAATAAGAGAGTTGACTTAATTCCTAAACTTTCGACTTCTTTTTGTTTTCTCAAATATTTTTTGCCAATGATATTCTTAAGTAACAATCAGCACTGATTTGTCTTTTCCGTTCCTGTTTTCGTCACCTAAAATACAAAAGTATTAAAAGATCTTGTTTATTATCTTATCATAAGTTGTTGACTTCCAGTCAATTCTCTTTGCTATTATTATGAAGACAGGCTTTTGGAAAATGCTTTAAAGGCCTCAACACATGCTCGAGGTCTCCTATCGTTTGCCTTCTCCTTCCAGTCTCGCTATGTGAGGTCTTCCTATGTCGTTCTATGATTTCGTTACACGAATACGTTTTGTACTTTCATTTACGATGATGAAATCGAAACTGAAATAGATGAAAAACAATACCAACTTAGGTATGAAAATTCGACTTCTTAACTTATCCACCCACCTTCATTTCTCGAGAACTTTGAACTTTGTAATGCGGATTTCCTTGCACAAGCTTTCCTTCCCGAATCTAATTCACGAAATTAGCGTTTTTCGTGAACCCTTGAACAACATCAGACATCAACAAATAATTGAAAAAAAAATGTTGGAGGATCACCGGAAATTTCAAAATTTTTTATAAAATTTTTGCGCCATTCTCGTCAGTTATAATCTTTGGCGTCTTTGAGTCGTATATCTGATCTCCAAACTTTCTTTTTTTGGTTCCTATCCTCTCAATAGCTAATCGACTGGATCATCTTTGATTTTCTTAATGTTAACAAACTGTTCAAAGAAAGTTCTTTGAAGTTTATCATTGTCTGGCATATCATACTACCGTCTTGCTGCTGAAAATGCAATGTAACTCTTGGAACGCTACTGGACAGCTGTCTGATAGACTTTATCATTTTATCTTTACTTTCATCATGAGATTTTCTCTGTTTCTCTTTTACTTCCCTCTCTCACTTGTGTTTCCATCGTTCTCTCTAGAGCAATAGGATTGTATGTGAAAAACGTTACTTTGGGCTAAGGTGATCTCTGTCTTTGGACGATATTTAATCTACGATTATGTGTTTTCCACACCAACACACACAAATCCTTCATAGTTCAACCAATAGGATTGGAATGAAGTTTGTGGATAAGAATTTGTTCACAAAAAAACTTATTTTCTTAAACTTCTAAAATATTTTGTTCTTAACTTCTGTGTGGTATGTGTGTGTGTGTGTGTTGTCTTTCTTGTCATTGGCCTGTTTGCGATTCGGTCACGAAATATAAATCGACGAAACCATTAAGCTTTGCAGAAGAAGAAAAAACTTTTTTCTCTTTCTACTCGATGGCATTCAAGCAAATCGTTTTCTTTTTTAAAAATCTTTTATGAAGAAGGAAGATTAGCCAATTTACAATTTGTCATTGTGTTCGACGTATTTGTCTCGCAACCCTGCCCACACTCCTGTTCTAATCTTTCTGCCTTCATTTGCTTGCAGCTTTTTTTATTAGTTGAATGAAATCTGAGATGCAGTTGCAAACTCATCTCAGTCCACAACGAAATGTTTTTATTTATTGTCATTTGAAGATTATGAGCGGAGGTTAAACGTTTGAAAAAAATTTCTGCTTGAAATGACTCAGCTAATTTTCCCTCTCATCCTTCAACTGATTAACTCATTCCCATCATTGCGTACAATTCTTGTAATGTCATTTAGCTAAAATCAAAAAATACGTTTTTGTCAGTTGTTACATTACATTCTCCTAATTCCATTCATTTGACAACGAAAATGAACTTGATGATCATTAAAAATTATTTGATTACTTCATTCACCCAATCTATTCTGTACTTATCAAGTTTGTTTTTAACTTATTGTCCATCTTAAACTCTTTTCGTCATTTTATATCTGTTTAACTCATTTTTCTCCGTACTCTCTTATTCGTTTTGTACTTCAACCAAAAAAAAAGAAAAACATGACGTCATTTTCACGTGAATTCTCACGCAGCGTCCTTTCTCATGAATTTTTCATTGTATTTCCCTTTGACATGGAGAACGGTTGTGTTTTTTGATGTTCATATGCATGGTGTATGGTGTTCATGCGGTGCGTTTTCTCAATTTTTGAATTTTGACTTCTCACCCTCGTTTGAAGATATGAATGATCTCTTTTCTCCTTAGCAAATTGTTTAATTTCTAATTCATGGCCTTTCATTTTGATTCTTCTCTCTACCATTACTCTCTATCCCTTTCTCTCTCTACCTCTACTTCTCTCTTTACATCTCTCTATCCGCTCCTATTCTAAAGCTCGGTCTTAATCTTCGCTCAGCTCAACTTGAGCATCATCTGGATTTGAATTCGGTGGTTGCTGTTGCCGTTGCCAAGTCAAACGAGCCGACGGCGCGAAAAACGTCAACGACTTGTCAGAAATTGCCCACGTTCTTAATATTGGCTTTTCCATTACTATTATTGGAACTCGTCTTTATAGGTTTAACTTAACGAGCAAGCTTTTAACATATAAGAACATTTGAGCATTTTTATGTGTTTGAACGACAACTTTTTTATTGGAAACAGAGAGAAGAATGAAATGGAAAAGTTTTCTTTTCAAACTTCTCACTTTCAAAGATTGAAGCTTATTCCTCATTTATTATTATGTTTTAATTGATATTTGAGCAGCTTAAAGGCTATCAGCTGATTTTTGGTTCTCTCTCGGCACTTTTTGGATGTTTGTATTGTCATGAAGGCAAACGTTAACCCTTGCCCCGACCTCCTTAACTGATTGCAAAAACGAGGAAAAAAGTTTTTTTCAAACAAAAAAGAAATTTTTTTCCAACTCCCTTCCCTCCTACCTCCCACTTTCTCTTGCTTTCTCTTACTCTCTCTCATTATCTATCTACTTGGAACAATTTCATTTTATAGTTTAGTTTTCTTAGAAGATTGATCGATCATCATCAAACACATATGGAATTGTATGTTGTATGGAAAAAATACTTTGTTTCCTCTCATGTAGTTGTTGAATCGAAAGCCTTTTCGGAGTTTGTCATCAGCCTGTTTCCCATTGTTTCTCAGCTTTTTCTTTTTTTTTGTTCATTCACTCTACTTCACTCATTTTTTATGATTTCCAACTGTTTTTTGTCTTCTATGAAAATTATTGGTTGAAGGTTGATTTTCGGTGAAATAAATTGAAAGTTTCGTTTCATTCCCACCCATCCGCTTTCTCTTTCTCTCTCTACCTCCTCCTACCTCTCTGTTTCAAATATTTTTTTTACTTCTTCGTTTTTTCTTTTGGTGAGCTTCTTCTCTCTCTTCAGTTCTCTGGTCTTCTTATCCTTTCTCAACTATTGTTGTGTAATTGTTTTGAATTTATTTTATTTTCTTCTTCCAAATATACTTTCGTAACCATGTCAGTGACTGAACGAGCAAGCAAAGCTCTTCTTCGTTTTTTGGTCCATTTCTGTTTTTTCCCTCCCTCTCATCCTCTCATTCTCTTCACATCATCTATCTACTCTTCTCTCACTCAACTCCCCCCCCCCCTTCTCTCTTCCAGCAACCGGGAACTGCTTGGAATGGTTAAATTTCATTTGAAGAGAATATCAAATCTGCTGCCCTTATTTTTCCATTTTCGTTATCATCGAAGTCTATGAATGTTGCCGTCTGAAGAAGGATAGCCTCTGTGCAAGTATATACGGATGTCATTCTTTCTATTGCCCTCCCTCCCTCTCTCTTTCTATATTTTTTTTTCTTTCAAGCTTTATCGTCCTGTCGTTGCTCTTTAGCTTACTCACAAACGTTTTCCAACATTCGTTTTTGCCTGCATTGGATGTTCATTGAATAGTTCAACTCAACGAATAAATTCATAACTTGTTCTCTGATGTTATTTTGGCTCTTGTTGACTGACTTGTTGCTAATCTTTTGCTCCATTCTGTTCAGCAACTTGTCATAACTTTCAGGTATTTCCTTGCCTTAACCTGTTTTGCTTTTTATTTTGCTTCTTCAAACATTTCCTTGTTTAACTCAATAGAAAAGACAACACGAAAGATTCCCCTAATTTCATTATATTATTTAACAGATCATCGGATGGATTCTTGTGTCATTGGAGATGTTTTTAGAGAAACAAGCAATCATGAACGAAAAGGAAGATTTACTGTGAGTGCTTTCACTTTATTGTTTTTCAATTAAAACATGAACCACATTGCTCATTTCTATTTTTTTTTTCATTTTTAATTCTTTTAAAGGTCGAGAATTTGAATTATGTTCATTGCGTTCTAATCAGTGACAACTGCCAATTGATATCAAAAGCAACAGCTTCGACAAGTCGCGATGCTTGTGATTATGTGAGTTCGCTTCCTCCATCTTTCTTTTTCCCTTTCTTTTGAACATTCCGATATAAAAAAATAATGGCTGGAACTACAAGAAATTGGCTTATTCCAAAGATCTATCCCTGTCTCTCTCTCTCAACTTTTTTCTTTCTTCATAGCATCTGTGTTTCTACTTTCAGCCTTGTGCCAAATTAACACTACTACCCAAAAATTCCACGCGTACTAACCAAAAGGATAATTACACTGTTGTGTTGAAAGAGGTAAGTCATTTAGAAATTAAGAAAATTAAAAAAAATTGTCTTTATTAGGCATGTTTCAACACGGAAGCTCGTTTGACGGATCCGGAAGATAATGATCTCTTACCCAATGTCATCATTTGTTTTGTCTCTCTGGAGTATAGAGACGAGTCTTTGTTAAGAATAACAGAAATCACTAAAAAAGTGAGTCATTTTGCTGTTTTAGGTTCTTGTTTTTCATGAAATGAAACGTTTACAGATGGAAGCACATAGTTGGCGATGTCCTCTCATTCTCGTAGCTTTCCGTCAAAACCCTTCTGAAGTCCCTGATGAGGATGTGATGACAGCCATAAAAAGTTTGGCTCGAATGTCTTCTGTGTATAGTTGTATCGAGACGTCTGGTATTTCCAAGGTTTGTTATTTTTTATTTATGAAATGGCTTTCTATTCATCCGCCGTCTCTCTTGCTTTTCTTTTCTTCCGAAACACCTGAGACATATGTAGCAGATGGAGTTTTCGGTACAGGCTGGTGGGTGTGAAGATTGAACGATATATACATTTCTCTCTCCTCTTTCGGCAATTGAATATTAATAATAATATTTATAGAAAATCATACGTCATGCTGTTATTTTGTCTCTCTTAGCTGCTCGTCCAACAGTTGCTGCCATGAGACAAGTGTCGGATTTTGTAGTTTTCGACGAAGAAGCCCTCAAAAGGAAAGAGGAGCAATCGCAACCATTTCGTCCACGAAAACCATCCCTGGGTGAGCGGATCGAAAAATTGGGAGAATTAAAGAAGAATAGACGTAACAAATCATGTAAGATTCAATAATTCCCATATAGGGTATTTTCTTGTGCTCATTTTTCATTAAGCAACAGAAGTAGCTTAGTTTCATAGAAACAAAAATCAAGGTTAATGCACTTTTTGTATTTTCGAACTTATTCTGAAAGCCAATTTTTCTAGCACACAAAGAAATGTCATTTCGATATCCTTATATACAAGCCAGTCGTAATTGTGATGTTTCCTTAGCATTTTATATTTGTACTATGACTGCGGGTTGTAAATAAAATTTATCTAATATTTATCTTTGACTACTTTTCATTGTTCATAATCCGCATTATTACGGCTCAATCACCCGAGTACAATTATGACTATTCGTTCTGATGTAAAGCGCTGGCTGTAGTGAATCCTGTCGTCTCGGGAGGAACCCAATCGTACAAATCGTTTGATCTGGACAGTTTCTTGATTTCTGATACCTTAAAAGTAATTGAAATGTGTTTTGAAACATATGTTGATATAGGCATACCTTGGCTACAGCTTTGTGTTGATATGTAGTAGTTGTTTTGCTATTGCTGAAGATGGACCATTCAATAGCAGTAGCAGCATCGTCAGAGCTGTGCTTTTTTTCATGTCCCCAGTTTGTTTCCAACGCTTCTTTGATTGCTTTGACGTAAGCTTCTCGCCTCTGAATGAAGCTACTGAATATAGAATGATATCATAAGTTTGCACACCTGCGCTGTCAACTGGGGAATAAGCTTCGATTTTGGATCTCTCACTTGAACATCAGGATTAGGGATGTAGGAAGAGGAACTTTGATGATTGGAGCTCGGACCACTATGCTAAAACATCGATATCATAAACAGTCAGGGAGTAGAATAATACTCTGCGTTTTGCAAATTCCCGATGAAGTACCCCTCGTAAACGTTCTGCTTCTTCTTTTTGCATGCGCTCTCGACCTTCTAACCCAGAAGAGCTACTATTTTTAGCAAACTCATCTTCCTCACTGAAAATGGGAAGTTTGGAAGTACAATCAGTTTTATGATTACAATTTAGCAAGACTCCATCTCTGTTCGTTAGATTCTCCACGTTTCCCGTACTTCCCAGCTTTTTGAGGAGCGTTCTTCAAAACATATATACGGAAGGATTGCAAGAATGGAACTGTACCATCATGTTATGAGTCATATCCTTGGTTTTTTTGGGATTCAAACAGAAATCGCAACTTTTCTCACATGGTCTCAAGTCGTGATCACCAAAATATTTTGAGAAAGCCATATGCCGACATCTAAACAGTTTATTAGAATTAGGAGAAGATAAGCAGCGATAACATACTGTGCCGTTTCACAATAAGCTAGCATCTTTTCAAATCCGAGTTGCAGGGTTTTTATCTGGGCCTCTTTTGCTTCAGCGTCAATTTTTTTTGCCTGCAAAGAACTGATTTACGCGTGGATAGTGAAATGTGATTACCTTTATAATTCCAGTTTCGCGAGCGATCAAGAAGTTAAGGAAACTTTTATCAGATTCACTGTAGTATATTCTACAAAAGCTCTTTTTCCCATCTCGACCAGCTCTTCCAGACTCTTGATAGTATGCGGCCAAATTCTGTGGAGATGTCCAATGTACAACAACTCTGAATGCGTCAAAATATATTTTTGGTCATAGAATAGCAGGAAATCACAGCCGAACACGCATTTAAAAAGAGTCCAAATGAGTTCAGATCTCGAGCGCATTCACGTGGCGAAACGTGTACACGTTCCGATCAGATTATGCAAATGTTCGATAACTGTTCATGGTTGTTTACCTCACGTCAGGCTTGTCAATTCCCATTCCAAAAGCTATTGTTGCAGCTATGACCGGGATTTCATTCTTCATCCATCGATCTTGAACTTCGTCACGAACCTGAGATGAGGGGATGCCAATGTGCAAGAACGAAAACACATACTTTGTTTCCTAAACCAGCATGATAAGCTAAGCAAGGAATACTTTGAGCGCGTAAACTATGAACGACTTCATCACAATCATCTCTGGTTCGACAATAAACGATACCACTTCCATTGTAAACCTTGAACGAGATATAGAAAGGTCATTGATATGGAATGTCTCACTCTATCATGTTCCTTCCGGGAACTCTTCTCATTTTTCATGATATCGGCTTTTTGAGCTGGGGGAGTTAGTATTTTCAGAACATATGTAGCCAAATTGCCCTGGAGTATGTCTTTAATTAAAAGACACAGCATCTCATTTT
Source organism: Auanema sp. JU1783 (assembly GCA_943334845.2). Lineage (NCBI taxonomy): Eukaryota > Metazoa > Nematoda > Chromadorea > Rhabditida > Rhabditidae > Auanema > Auanema sp. JU1783. The sequence continues at coordinate 377,918 of CALQYR020007486.1, read as the reverse complement.
ACCACAGCAGTAGACTTGAGACTGTCCTTCAGGGCGACATCATAATGAAGATTAGCTCGGAAAGTTGATGCCTAAATAAAGAAAATCTGTGAGTTTCATTGGAGTAAGTTTTAATACTTTGAACTCTTGAACATGCTTCAGTTTGAGTTGCTTCATTATGTCTTCCTGAGCTTGAACATTAGCCGTAGCAGTTAAAGCTACCCAAGGAATCTGAATCAGAATGTTATTGCTTCATCAACTTAATCCATAAACTACATCAGGACAAATATCTCGCAAACTTCCTAGCTTCAAGTAATCAGGTCTGAAAAATGAAAAAGCTTATAATTCATTACTAACAGGGCTTTCACCTAAAATCATGACCCCAATGAGTTACACAATGAGCTTCGTCTACTACGAAGTAACTCAGAATATTTCTTTTGTACAATGAACCTAATAAACGACGAGTATTGTCAGTAGCAGCAGATTCTGGAGTGATATAAAGTAATTTAACTTTAGGAACGGCTTCTCGGAGATCCTGCAATGATACGAAAACTGATAATGACTACTTTGTTGTTGGGTTACAGAAATAATTTGGCTTCTTTCATCAGCAGTCAGTTTCGAATTCAAAGCAACTGCAGGTACGTTCTTCCCTACTAGAGCATTTACTTGATCAGTAATCAGGGCGATCAGAGGTGAAACAACTACGGTGATTCCTTGATGAACAACAGCCGGAAGCTGCAAAGTTCAAGCAGCGAGCATAGCACATGTCTTTACAGAAATCCAAACCTGATAACACAATGATTTTCCAGCACCTGTGGGCAGCGAGACATAAATATCAGTTCGACCTGATACATTCAAAACAATATAAATTTGGTAATTCAATCTTACGAAGTAGAATAGCGTTGACTGCTCTCTTTTGAAGTTGACTTTTGAATTTCTTGTGTTTAAATACATCAGTCAATGCTCGATCACGCATAACTTCTAATTGCGACGTTTTCAAGATGCTAAGACCCGTATTGCCGCTGACCAATGGATTTACATTATTGTTATCTTGAATGATTGTATTTTTAAGGTTCTCATACTGGTTTTCAGACCTTCAACTACTGGTTCAGTTTTAGTTGTCTTGTTGGAAATTTCGACTTCCACCTCTGCAGAAGTCGAAGCTTCAATGCTCTTGTTCAATTTTTTGGAGCTCTGACAAATCAAAAATATAATTTTTTCCCGTTTAATCATAACCCACGGATTCCGTTGGCTTGAAGAAGTTAGTGATTGGAGTTTTGCTTATTGCTACATTCCCCTTTTTATTTTTACTTGGGGATCTTTTTGCTATTTTGGCTGGTGGTGGTTTAACATCATCTTCAGCACTGAGCCAATCAATATCTGCTTTGGAACCCATCCAAATAATTAAGTAAATTACCTAAAAGAAACAACAATAAGATAAAAGCTCGAAAGAAAAAACTCAAGAATGTGCCGTTCGAACAAAAATATAGCCTCAATACGAAGATAACTTTTTTACTTTTCATCGAGAGGACGGAGTATGGTCTCAACGAACTAAATAACTATCACTATCATGTGATGGGTGGAACAAAGGTATAGATGTCAATATCAGTTGAAGCCTTTTCTTCTAAGGTTATCATAGCTCAACAACAACATTGTATTTGATGCGAGAAAGTCCCAAGATGTTCCGTGTGAACTGTATTGAACATTGGAGACATAAACCCTTCTAAGAACCTAGTATAAAGACCTATATATTATTTCTGAGTTATGCTGTAAAAATGAAGTCTCAAACTACATATACAACGATAAACTAATAACCATCAATCTCTTTGCTGTCACAGCGGTCAGCGATTGACAGCACCTCACAACTCAAACAAGTAGATAAGTCAGCAGAGAACGCTTCAAAAAAGAATGGAACGCGTTCAATGTTTACTACTTTCTACTAACGTGGTCCACTTGATCAACATGGATAGCTACGTGATCTGATCAAATGAGTTAATCAGAATCAGTTGTTTAAATTGTATTGGCTCAAGTAGCTCGAGTTTGCGTCTACAAAACACAAAATTCTGTTAATAAAACTTTCTCTGGATTCTTCCATATCTGCAAGAAGTTTTGCCTCGAGTTTTTAAAATATCGATGATTCTTCTTAAGCGCTTTGAACATTTTGGAGAAATACTTCTGTTCATTCACTGAAAAAAAAACAAATACGAACATATCTCGCACACCTCATCTCTCTCGCTATCACCAAAGTCGGCTGTCATAAGCATATTAGGAAGAAGATGAAAAAGAGGAAAAATAGAAAATCATTTAGGATATGGAGATTAGTTTAAATTAATTTATTTTTAAAAAACTATTCGAAATTCCAATTAAAGGAAATTCAACAGTTTGCCTAATCACACATGAGTTCAAAAAATGTTGTCAAATTTCGCAAACCGTGGAATGCACTGATGCTTACTGTAATTTAGTCATAAATTATTGATTGAACGTATCTTTTTGGGATCTTTCGTAATTTCACTTCGACCACAGCCTCGTTGTACTTGTGTATGACATTGTTTACAATTAAATTTTGAACTTTTTTTTAATTTGACTAAAGCTTTGGGTTTTTAGCATGTGATGAAGATGCTCAGCTCTGAATCAGACATGTTTCCGAAACCGGGCTCATTTAAAAATCTCGCAAAGTATGCCGTATTGATGTCTCGAACGTCCCCCTATGAGTTCATAGTACAACAAACAGATCCGGAAGTTCAAGTGGGAGACAAACGTTATCTTAGTTCCGACATACAAGGAGAAGTTCATGTGCTTGTAAGTTTTTTCATCTTTCTGCTTCAATAGAACGTAATGATCAGGTCCTGGGAGTATATGACTCGTATGAACGAGCACATTTTGTGAAGCGAACGATAGAAGGATGTAATGAAGAACAATGCCTGAATAATCTTGTGAAAGGTTGGGTTTTCCATATTAATGTTCTATTTTGAATATTACTCTTAGATATATCTGGCGTTGTACAGGATTTGAGGAGTGTGTCCCATCATATTTCCACTTCTAGACGAGTTCGTCATCTTCATAAATTGATTAATGTTTCATGCTTTTCAGGTAATATCTGATAATGACCAAAAGTTTTCACCGAACTTTTCTCATTCGTTCATTGATAAAACCTGTACATCTATGGAAGGTTCACAATGCTCTTCTCAGGGCACAGTAGAAGGAATGAATAACCACGTGGATTATATCTATTACGATCTACCAGTAACAAGCACTCCTTTTGTAGATAGTTAGTTGATCTCACGAGCACGAGTTGACAAATTTATTTTGTAGATAAGAATAGTCCGCCAATTCCTACAAGTCCTGAAGATCACGAACCTTTATCATATTCCGCGGTATATCCACTATTAGGAAAGCTTATAATAAGAGTGATTCTCAGCTTGAACTGATCGCTGGGTTAGCAAAACTTTATCATATAGGGAAAGCCCATAAAGATACTTTTTTCGCCAAGTTATTAGCTCTGTTACTCTTCAAAGGTGAAGAGTTCTCTCGTCGAGAAGATCAGGATAAAGTGAGTTGCAACACCTTCTGATATTTACCTTATTTTCAGTGGAGTTGGATACTTAAAAGTGTTATACATTTCTTTCCTGAATCTCAAATTCCAAATGAAGCAGGTCATATAAGGGAAAACAGAATCTCATCAGCTGTGATTAGTTTTTGTAAGAACAGAGCAACCACAAAGGTAGATCGTTGAGTTATTACTGAGATGATTGCTTTCCAGAAAAACAAAAAAGGAAAAAAAATGAAAGATAATGCTCATCTCTTGGCTGATTTGTTAAACAAGTAATCAATTTGATACGTTTGACGTTTGTAAAACTATCTTAGGTTCAATGATACTGCAGTAAGGAATACGAAACTTCGCTATAGCTCTATGCCATCTTTCGGTCATAAACTACGTGTGCCCCTTGTAAGTTGCCAGGTTTAGACACACTTGAGTAATTCGACAATTGAAGAATAACAAGAAAGACACGAAACCAAATAGTTTGGAAGCTCCTTCGTCCATATCTTTAGCTTCAATAACTTGCGAAGACGTTCTAAGTAAGAGTGTTATCCATTCAGGATTGTTCAGAAAAGAACAGGTGTGGTTGAAGTTCACATAATTACTTAGAGTTGTTTGTAGTTAGCGCTAATGGCCAAAAGGTTAAGAAAAAAAGGAGGTAAATGCCACATCAATTTCGCTGCAAAGCTGGCGGAAAACATCATGGATGCCAAAAGAAGTAGGAAGCTTACAGACGAAGAGGTGAGTGAGTGTCGCGAAATCTTCAACGGTGTTTCTTTCAGAAGAACTTTATCTACGAAACAACAAAAAGCTTCTTCAATAGGAACGATAAATTCAAAATCGATAGTTTAGCTATGTTAGATAGGGAAGTAGAGGTAAGGATGTAGCTTCAGTTACATTAAAAGTTCATTTGTTTCAGAAACTTCTGAGAAAGTAATACATATATTCATTGTTTCATTTTTGTAGACTTACCCTCGCTCTACTCACCTATTTCCAAACTTGAAAAAGTTGTAAAAAATTTCTTTTCTTTTGTTTTTTTTGTTCATAAAGGTCATTTTTATTGTTTTCTCGTATAAATATCCAATGTTCAAGATATTTCGTGAAGTGCTGTAAGCATTGATTCGAACAGCAGATCTTTCTTCTGTATGTTAGAAGTGATGAAAAGAAAAAAGAAATTCCTTTCGAGATAAAAAAAACTGACATTTGCCATATAATATTTCATTAAACAATGTTCATCAGTGAAACGCTGCTATGTATTCTGAGAATTAGCAGAGATTGAGAAGTTTGATATCGCTGATGAATCTTAAGTTTTCATTCGGAATATCAAAACAACGGAGCACTTTAGGCGTATGATGACGTAGCAAACTACGTGGGAAAATGACGTAAAAGAGATATGAGTAAGATTACATCATTTTGGCCACAACATGATTGCACGCGGTTGCACAGCATAACAAACAGAATTAAGTTCGTAAGGTTGCAGTGCACAAATTCTGGCGGGAATGAAGCTTAGGAATCTAGAATGAGACGTTATTCGTGAACAACGGTGAGTCCAATGTATGCGATCAAGAGAGATCTCATGGAGAAACATCCAATTTACACGAACGGTTTTAATAACTACATCAATATTTACCTACGCAGTGCACAAATTACGTTAAATTGCAGTGCATGAGAATATGTGTGGCATTTTAAATATTGTAATTAGCTTCTGCCAGTCTGAAGTTGTTTTGCTTATTTTTTAATTAATTCTTCATTAAGCCATTCTTAAATACTTCTTTTCAGTCGTCTTCCAATGACTGAAGCGGACGGGGAGAATGTGGCGACAATCGCCTTCGAGCCAGTAGCGTAAGTTTTGATTCAAATATGCGTTCACTTTTAAATGATATTATAATTACGTGTAGTCGCGCTTTGGTATATAGTGTGATAGTTTGTAGGCATCCAGTGAAACACTTCTACTTCACTGATTCAGTACAATAAGTGAACTTCCTGACTAGATAATTTATGGTGCAGATGAGTCTCATCATATTTCTCTATTTCGAATACACTTGATGAAGTTTTCACCCTGTTCGCTTACTCTACAGTCTCTTGCGTTCCATATGCAGTTCCGAAATCTTTTCAACTTTTCCGAAATTGGATGGATGTCAAGTACATACGTTTTATCGCAGTATATTAGAGAAATGTTTATTGGCATTGCTTATAGCTCTAGCAATCTCTGTTGAATTGATAATAACCACTTGTCCTTGATGATTCTGCTGGCACTTGGTCCACTTGATCATCATCATTTCTATCATTGACTTGTTTGCCTTTGATATGTCCTATTCTCGAGTTATTTCGTCATTTGATATCCGTCATAGCTGTCCGAAATCATTGCTTATTTATACCTAGAATATGCGGCATATTTTTACAGCGCAAATCTTGTAATTCAATAGCCTAATTTCACGAATTACATTAACATTTTTTGGGAGGAATTTTTTCATTTTTTCTTTATCTTCCTTCCGCCCACTCACCGTTCTGTTTTAATTACATGATTTCATAGAAAAAAGGACATTGGCTTTCCAGTGTACGTATTCGCGTCTATGCTCTTCCTCTCGCTCTCTCAATCTTCTGTCTCTGTGTATGCGTGTGTGTGTATGTGTGTATGTGTGTGTGAGAATGTAGCCACGCCTATGCGTTCCAATAGCATAGCCTGAAGCTTTTGGCATGCAAGTTGAGCAGTTTCTCTTTCTTTTGCAGTTTTCTCGTTCGCAGGTTTTTAAATAATTAAGTAAATTCAAATTAACTGCAACTCTTCCATATAGACTTTGCTTAACCCATATTCATCATATTTTCTTTCTTCCAGTCGTGTATATCGTTTAAGACCTATGTTCTTTTATAACATTGCCGAAAGTGTTATATGAAATCGAAGGCATATGGGATTTGCGATGCGTATTTTTTCGAAAATCCTTTTATTCCTTTGAATTAGCATCCGCAACAGCTGTTAGCTCTCTGACGTCGCTCCACACCTTGTTGTGACTCTTGGCCTCATCAATTCTCATTTTGCTTTTAGTTTTTGATACTATCCATGCTTCACATAGTGAACCATCGGATTCTGAGGTCAAACTTCAACAAAAGTACATTTCGACCTGTCTCTCACCACTGGCTTCACTATTCTTCCCTTCCTGATTTTCAAGCCCGAATGGTGCACTTACTACATTTACTTAGGATTGCACTTTCTTCTTGACATCTTCTGACTTTTTTCCTTTGGCCTAGATATATCAGGGTAACAATCATATACCGCGTGGTGATTGTAATTTTTCTGAAGTATGGCGTGACTAAGATAACTATGACTATGTGGCCTTCAATTGTCCATTTTTCCAAATAATGTCTGACGGACAAAACCGTGAAGGACCTTTGTGATATTGTTTGAACTGTTTGCTCAGCAGTAAAGTTTAACTGTTCTAATTTCAAAGAGTTTCGGAAGACTCATTGCAACTTTTCATCTTCCCTTGTTCAAACGGAACGCTCTAGGGACGCATTTGTTCAGAGCGCAAATTATTCAATTCATTTGTGATTTTGAATACTCTTCTGGGATGTTAGTTCCATAGATCGAACAGGTTATCACAAATAATTAGAAATCAACTTGTGCTCTGTTTGCTCTCTACTTTGGATCGTTACACGTTATCATTACTGCTAGTTAGTGGTCATCAAGACGCCTTTTGGGGTTGTATTCTTTTTTGTATCTCAGTGTGGTTTCTATTAGTTGTTTCTGAATGCTATGCCAAGTTTTCGAGAAATGACTCGAGGCAGCTTCTTCTTTTATTTAAAATAATTTTTTCTGATCTTTCTTCTTACAATTCAATGTACTTATTCAATCTCCTTATAGGGTATCCCCATCAAGAAGCTTGGGAAACAACATGGAAACTACTCCTAAGACGGCAAAGCCAAGTTAGTTTTTTTCGTATTTGAAAAGGGAGAAGCATGACTGTAAATATGTTCTGATAAGGAACCCATTGTGGTAGTACGGTTTTAGCCAGTTAGTAGTCGATGACAAAACTATTCAGCTTCTGAAATTTTGACAAAAGAAGTGATAATAACGTTACATTACGTGGTTTACATTTTTATATACCCAAAGATATTCTGCATTTTGCAATCGTTACACTCCTTCTGTTTTGCCATTTCCATTCGGAGAGCTTCGTGAAACGTTTCCTGTCATTTTTTCCGCCACATAGAGAGAGAGGGAAGAAAGTCTGGAGCTGGACATTCATTTCATATAATCGACATTTCTGCTTTGGTTGTGGTCTGTTGTTCATTTCTTGGAAAGTTCTCTTCAACAACTTGACGAGTTTATCTTATCGGAACATAACACAGTTTCACTCCATTGTTCTGTTTCACGGAGTTTTCCCTGATTTCGAAACATAAAATGTTCTTATCAGCTTGAATAAAATCGGCTTTTCTAATGATATGAGGTCATTAATAGTAAAATATTCAAATAATGATGTTCCCCAGTGCATGAGATTAATAAATCAAAATTTCAGAACTCGTGCCTTCAACCCGATTTGCTTTGGCAATCATTTGCTTTTTGGGATGTGCTGTCACATACACTTTGAGAACGAACATGTCTTTGGCCATCGTTTGTATGGTCTCAGAAAACAAAACTATGGGTGAACTGTCCGGAAATGTTAGTATCAACAAGTGTGGAAAAGAAGTTGTCGCTAGCAGCGATTCTGTTATCGGTGAATTTGATTGGGATAAGGCTACTCAAGGAAGAGTGCTTGGAGCTTTCTTCTATGGTTATATCGGAAGTCAAGTCAGTACAATTAATTTGATGAATCCAACTGTTCTCTGTTCAGATTCTTGGTGGAATTATTGCTAGCAAGTTTGGTGGTAAACGAATCATTTTCGCCTGTATCCTTGGATCATCCCTCTTCACCCTACTGAGTCCTATTGCTGCCAGAACAAGTTCTTACTTCCTCGTCATCCTTAGAGCCCTCATCGGATTCCTTCAAGTAGTTTCCACCTTCTAGCAAAATTTCACATAACTCATTGAAGGGAGCAACTTTCCCAGCTATGCACACTATGTGGTCAGTTTGGGGACCACCACTCGAACTCTCTGTGTTGACAGGAATCACTTATGCAGGTTTCATCTTTGTTCGGATTTTGAAAATTTCACGTTCTATATTTCTAGGATCTCAAGTTGGTAATGTTGTTGTACTTCCCCTTGCTGGTTATCTCTGCCAAAACGGTTTTGATGGAGGATGGCCAAGTATCTTCTACATCCTTGGTCAGTGCAATTTTCATACATAACTTTGAACAACTGTTTCTTCAGGTTTCGCTGGTGTCTTCTGGTGTGCCGCTTGGATGTATATGACCTCTGATCGCCCAGCCACCCACCCTCGCATTAGCGCTGAAGAAAAAAATTACATTATCGAGTCCATTGAAGCTAGTACAGGAAAGGGACATGATAAGGTAATCTTTAATGGAGTTCAGAAGTTAATAATCCTCATGTAGCCACCTCCAACCCCATGGAAGAGCATCTTCACAAGTCGAGCTGTATGGGCTTGCTGGATCGGACACTTTGCTGGAGATTGGGGAGCTTATACCATGATGGTAGCTATGCCTATGTTCTTGAAGGATGTTTTGCAACTCGATTTATCATCTGTATGTTTTAATCCTCTTTAATTTTATCTGAGTTTAACAATTTAAGCTTGGTGTTTTGGCCTCCGTTCCATATGTTGCTTACTTCTTAGCTATCAACGTTGGAGGTATTCTGGCCGATACTATTCGTTCTAAAGGAATCTTGGGAACTTTGAACACCAGAAGAGGGGCTATGTTAACAGGTTTATCGTTCATATAAAACTGCTGATAACTGTTTTTATTTCTAGCTTTGATTGGCCAAGCTATCTTCCTTGTTCTCTCAAGTTACTGTGGATGTGGACAAGAGGTTTAATTGAACTAAGTTCTGGTTTTTGATACTTCTTTTGAAGATCCTTGTCATCGTCTTCCTTACCATCGGTATGGCTATCTCCGGACTCCAATACTCTGGATTTGTTGTTAACTACCTTGATATTGCTCCTATTTATTCTGGAACCATTATGGGAATCGGAAACACCATCTCCTGCCTTGCTGGTGTTTTGACTCCAGAAGTCACAACCTTCCTTGTCCGCAATGTCAGTTCCCTTTAAAGAAACGAACTAAACGACTCTTTATAGAATAGTCAAGAAGAATGGCAATTGGTCATGTGGGTAACTGCCGGAGTTCTTGTCACTGGTTCAGTTATTTTCTCGTGAGTTCATACTTCATCATTTGCAATATTCAATTTCGAATCTTTACAGACTCTTCGCTAAGGGTGAAGTTCAAGAATGGGCTAAGAACAAGTCAGCTGACTCAGTTGAAGGAATTCCTCTTAAGGAGAAGACCCCTGAAGCTTAAAGATTTCAACTTCGAGTATGGTACTAAGTACTTAGAGTTGTGAATTATCATCACTTTAATATCAAATCAGCTAGGTTTTTGGATTCAGGCGTACCATCTCTTTCATATTTCATTCCTTTTTTCTGTTTTATGGGAGAGAGTGTTCGAGAGCGTCTTCTCGAAGTTTCCAGTTTCACTTTCTCGTGCCATTCTGTTTTCTGTTGATTGAGTTTTTATTATTATTTCATAGCACAAAAATTTATAAAACTGGATACTTCTTTAAAATGTTAGTTTTTCTAGTTTTTTTTTCATTCTGGTGCTCCATGTTAGAGTTTGTAGAGTTGCCTAGACTTGGTGGAAATTGCTTCACATAGTTTCTTCTCTCTTTAAAGGCGGCCGATTAGAAGTTTCGAACTAATTGGGAATCGCCATTCTTCAGCAAGATTGAACTTTTTCCATGTTAATTATTTGTTGTAGTTTTAAAACAGTCGATTGCCGAACTTCCTTTATTAAGCTCCTCTCTTCTCCCTGAATTGGCTGTAAATCGTTGTTTCTTATACCATTATCGGCTTCAAATAAAATTCGAATTTCAAATCTTCGTTTCATTTTCATGGGAACTATCCCTACTCATTCCACCCCTCCCCTGCCAAAATAAATCTGAGAGTTATGGAGCCGGGAAGCAGACAAGGGAGATATGGATATTAGACGACTCCAAGTAAGAGTGAGGACAAGGTAAAGTACCATAATTGGGTTAAACAAATAAGAAAAAATAGCAAGCCGCTGAAGACATGTGTAGATAGATGAGATTGCGAAACGAGGAAAGGATTAAACGGTCGTACAACTACCGGAAAAGATGCCAATATCATTGGTGCGGAAAGTTGGACATCAATAGACAAGGAGGGGATTTGCCATATATGTACATATCCCTCCAACTAATGTTATGTATAAAGAGGGGATAACATGTTGAAGGACATAATGAATCAAACAAAAATTGTCCCTCAATCGCTTTGGCAAACTTTGTGTTTTTGGAACTAATTTTTGTTTTAGCTCTTGCATTTCAAACAGTTTCGTTGTCCACCAAGTGACATGTCCTTGGCGCCTCACAGTGGACCTCTTGAGCAAGCAAATTAAATTATGAAGTCTTGTTAATACTTCATTCTGGTCAACATCGATTTGTTGAAATCAATTCACCCACTATCCATCCAGCTGTTTCGAACATTCGAAATCTCCCAGTTTGACTTGAAGGTTGAAGAAGAAGAGGAAAGGAAGGGGAGACAGTCAGAATATTTAGCAGAAAACATACGTGTCTCCTTTTTCTGCTGTTTTAGCTTTGAAAAGCCATCTGTGACATCTTCTCAATTACAACAACAATGGTACAGAGGACTATGAAGAACCAATAAAACTGTATGGTTAATCATTACAGAATATTACATGAAATTCGAAACCCGATCGAGATATTCATTTCCATTTATGGAAGACAAGAATACTTTTTCCTGAACACTCTAGATAACCACAACAAGCATTTCATTCAACGCGAAGAGGAAATGAAAAGGAAGGATTAATGAAAGAAACTCAAACTCCTTTGAGATGAGTACTGCTTGTTTCCTTTTTTGTTCGAAAAAACGTAATAGCTCTCGTGATTTTTAGAAATGAAATTAGTCATAATTCAAATGAATCATCTGATATTGTATATGGCATGATGATCATGTTCGAATTCTTAGAAAGAACACCAAACTAGGTACTTCGAGAACGAAATGAATTTAATATGAATCGTATGTATTCTTTCACAACATAGGAGTTTATTGGGTTTCTAACTAAATGCTAACCTGATGACATCATCTCTCTCCATTAGTCGGTAGATGGCTATATGAATAACGAATTTACGATTTAATAAAAATATGCAAATACTGTAGTTTGATAAACAACAATTTGGGCGCGGATTGCAAATGGCGTTTGTTATGAGCCAATCAATCAATAGCGATAATTGGATTTCGAAAGCTTGATATGAATAATACATACTTTCATCCTCACTTTTGTTCTTTTATCTTTGTCTCTGATTTGTTCTATTTAAGCTCGCTTCTTAGTTCTAGCCAATTTGTGTTCTGTAAGTGCAATGCTGGGTGGTTAGGCCTTTTATGGTTATGAAGAACACACGATATTCAATCCGACATCCGGAAAGATGTGCTGGTAAATCTTTACATCTCCATCTGTCACATCTTATGTACATGTATATGCTTAGACAAAATGTGACCGTTGTCTATAAAAGGCCACTGACATGCTTACCGTTGTTGCAGACACGAACATCTTTTGATCCTTTCATTAGGCCGTATCTCTCCATCTCCAGTTTTCTTATGCTGTCTTAATCCGTTCTTCCTTCTGCCAGATTTCTTTTATTCTTCCTTAGCTTATTGTTCTGCGACCTTTCTATGATCTTATGATGCAAACCTATTATATGCAATTGTCTTATGCCCAACATTCACTTATCAATTGATTCTTCTCTTGCAGAGACTTTTTCTCATCTTTTCATTTCATTTTTATAGAAAGAGGTTGGCAGAGTAAAAAAAATCGCCAAAAACTTTCTTACGTCCTCAGTCATAAGACTTATGAAAATAAAAATCGAGCTGACTGGTCAAGCCGACCCATCTGGGCTAATTATGGGTGGTTGAGTACAGGCTGTGCTGCGCCTCCTGCTACACATCTTCTAACTAACCAAAATAAGATGTTACATTCAGAATATTGCTAGTAAAGTATTATTTTGTGATTGCAAGCAATAAGCATTCATCCTCATGTGGAAAAATTCTTTTCCCAACTGCATCATGTTGAATGAGATTATGGCCGAATTTGCTCGCTGTCAGCTGCACATCATAAAACTTCATAAAACGAAAATATAAATGGTTGAAAAGCTTTTTATAGTCAAAATACGGAACAGTGAACATCTGAAGATTGTAAAATCTGTAGAGGTGCATTGCTGTTGAGCTTAAGAGTGAGAGAGTATGAGAAATGGATGAGGATGAACGCGCGAGAGAGAAGGAAGTACTAAGAGAGAGCATACGGATAACATGCAAATGAGGGGGGAAAGATGAGTATGTAAGGCTCATTAGCCAATTAAGGAATGGCACCCAGTCTAATTGGAACTAAACTGTACATTAGCCAGCCGGTCATGTATATGTTGAACAGACTGATTCTTAGTTTGCGCGAAATAATTATTTAAATTGCTGGTTTTCTTCATAATTACGCTTAAAGAAACATTTGTTCATCTGAAATGTCATGATGATCGTCATCATCCCCCCCCTGTTCCCGTTTTTCACTTTCGTCTTCTTACGTTCCAACTTATTAGGAATTGTGACTTTTAGCTTCTCTTCACTAGTTCCAAATTACTTTTTCTTTCCGCTTCGTTCATATTAGTGGGTTCTGTAGTTAACAAGGGCCTGCCTGTTGGAAAGTCGAAACAATTGGCTAACAACCCTCATTAGCTGACATTGTGAGCGATGAGTTTCGGCCAGTCGCTTGTTCGAAGACTGTTTGTCAGCTTATATCTCCATTCTGCGGAAGTTATTCATCTACAGTTGGTCACATGCTTTTTGAATTACTTTCTTGAACAACTGTTTTACATTTGACTATTCAAATAGGTAATTTGAATACCACCATCAACACTATATGAATGTCCTTCAATCAGAATTTTCATCAATGATCGAGTATACTTCTGATACGAATATCATCACATCCGACAAAGATTCATATAATCATGGTTGATATCTCATTTGCATAAGCCACGCATGTTCACATTTGCTGCGCAAGTGCCATCCGTGAAAATTCTTCACGTGAAAAGCGCGCGTAAACGGTTGAGAGTTGCGTCATTTGTTATTTCGTTGACTTGCTTAATCGGTTGTTCTTTCAAGAGGACAATTTTTGTTTTTTTTTTCTTCTTTTTCTGCTTTCATCTTTGCTTTATCCGCACATGGTCTATGGGGGTTGCGTGCTGTTGAATCCTTTTTTGTATTTCATTCATCTCCTGCATCATATGGTAAAACTGCAGAATTACAATTTTATAGATGCAAACTTCTTATGTTTTAACCAATTCTGAATGTGTTTTACTATCTTTGTTGATGTCATTGTAACTGATCGTTCAAATGGAAATATTGCGTGTCGTCGTGAAAACGTGTATATACATTAGCTCATCATCGTTTGCTTCATCTTCCGCATCTTCTTCTTCTTCTTCTTTTTTTTGTAGTTTTTTAAATGAAATGTTAAGATGTGTCATCAGATCATCAAAAACATTTGTGAGTTAGCAGCTGAAGCTCATATAAACCTTGCTTGAGTAGTATGGGTGGTGGGGGTGAAGAGCTGTCTGTTTTGACTCTAAACTTGATTAACTAAGCGCTCATATTAGTCTCCTTCACATATCTCTCTCTCTCTCTTATTTTTTTGAGAACCGGAAGTGTGCTATCTGTAGATATACTGCTTAAGCTCATTCACATCTTTCGAGCCAGATTGTATTCCTTCTTCATTTAAAGAAATTATTAATGCGATAATTTCAATCAACTTGATACGATATTTACTGAAAAGCACTTGATATAGCCGGCCCTCTCAATAGCAATCTTGATGCATTGGAGGAAACAATGCGATTGAAATTTGGGAATCTTTAATATTTCATATGATTAGCACAAGCTATATAGTAAATGTATTCATATGAATTGAATCTTGCTTGTGTGTGTGTATGGTTGTGGATCTCTGCGTGTGTGTGTTTTCGTAATTTCTTAATCGGCTGCACATCCACTCTCTGTTTGATGCCGTTAATAGATGTCAGATCCATAACTCCCCTTCTAACTCGTTTCTTCTCATTCATTGCTCTCTCTTACACATTTACGTATTTATTTTGTTAATTTTATATCCCCGTCCGATAAAATGCTTTATGTCATCTCTAAAAAGGAAAAACTGAGGTCATGCTTATTGAGCATCTCTTGGGTTTGAGATATAAAAAGCAAGCTCAATGAATAAGCATCCTAACCCTATGGCTTATACATGGAAGAAGAATAATATCTGGAACGATGGCTGTCGCTTAGCTCTGTCTCTCCCCATTCTATCCTATTCTAACATCTTCTTCTTCTCTCTATATCGTTTGTGGACAGGAGGAATATGAGGTCATTGGACAATCATCTAATTTTCGTGTTGTTCACAAGGAAAGCATAAGAAGAATTGAAGAAGTACCCTCAAATTCGATGGCATGTGCTAGCCATATCTGTGTTAATCTCTCGAAATCTGTCTATTTTCCTATTTTAGTTTTCTTTTCTCTTTCTCTCTCCCTCTCTCTATCTTTATGCATTAATATCTTTCTGTCTATAACTGCTCCCACAAGTGTCTCATGAAGATATACCCTCTGACTTTGAATGTTCTTGAAGATTTACAACGACGTCTTCTTTTTTTTTTCTTCTCCCTCCTTTTCCTTCATCCTACTATTCAACTTGTTGTGTGGGCTTCTACTACGTATAACACATTCCTTGAGTCTCTGTCACAGCTTCTGTAATATTGCTTCTGCTAGAGACTATATATGGTGAGCTATTGAAATTTGCTTATCAAGCTAGAACATCAGCATTTGATGATCTCAGAGCATATACTGAATAGAGACATCATCTATTCGTTTGGAGACACTTCATCTCTTTCTATATCTCTGATGTTCTAAGCTTCATTAACTTCCGTGATTGGAACACAAAAGGTTGATGAGCTCTTATAAGTTTCTTTGAAGAGGCACAAAGATCTTCAATGTGATCTTTTATGATGGTTAAGAGGTTACTTATGAAGAACTTTGAGATGAAAACAACCACTGCGACAAGTACTCAAAAACGGCAATCAGTAGCAAATCAGTCAACGAGATGAGATGAGATGGCAGTTTCTGTCTATTTCCCTCTCTCTTCGCTCAATACCTCTTTGAATATAGTTTGCTACTTCAGCTTTTCCTTATAAGCTTTTGCCTGACTGAATCTTGTGTTGATGTTCAAACTCAAAAGTGTCTGGAACTTTACTTTTTATTACTCTATGTGATATTTAAATTAGCATAAGTAGCGTTGTTGTGCTGAAATGCGTTGTGGAGCGTTCATTTGCATTTCCATCTATTCTTCAAAGATAGTCTTGTTTTGCTTCCTCTTTAGGCAAATCTCAGCTTTTCTAGTTCCTACCTTCAATGTTGTCAATGATGACATTAAAGCTCGATTTGATTGAATAGGATTGAATAGAACATTGAATGAAAAGTATAAGGAATGGTTGACTATGTAATTCGAGATTCCTACTGTCTTCTCCACCTGTGATGCTTCTTCATCACATCATCATCATTCTTTTGTAAATGGCCGTATTTGGTCATCGACCTCTTTTCGAATGACTTCTGACGAGTTCTTTTTCTTTTTTTCTCTAATCTTCATTCATTTTCATCAGCTTATTTCTTTACTTCTTCTCTTTACTTTCACTCTTTCACTCTCTATCTCTCTTCCTTACACTCGCCACTCACAATTCTCCTGGAGGTCAAGCAAACATTTGTATAGCTGCTTCTGAGTCGGATACTGAGCTTCTGACTATTTTTCCAGATGACCACAGAAGTAAAGAGTATCTGTGAGAGTATGTACTCTAACAAGAGATGTAGAGATAAAAAGAAATAGATCTTTTCTATCTTCACGTACGTAGAAGAGATGCCACCCTTGCCATAAGCTCCACCCATATATGGTTGCAGACTTGTGACTCCGCCCACTTAACGGCTAGATGTGGTTGAGGTCTGCGTTTGAGAATGTGTTTTAGTTGGACGTCCGTCATCACATACTCTCATCATAGTTATATCATAATTTCATTTTTTATTTATTTCATAATATTCTATGTGTTCCGTATTTCATTACCTTATCTCATATCTACCTTGTGTTGTCTGAGCATCATCCTCATGATGATATATCCTTGCAGAGTACTTCAAATACCTTTTTCTTGCCTGATAGTCATGCTGCGGATAGTGTCTAGTCTTCTATTGCTTACGGTAAGAATTAACTTCATACAACTTCGAGTATGTCATTGACGTCTTTGCAGGCATTTGTTAGCGCTAATAGCGTCATTCCATACTTCTTACATACAGATAACGGTTAGTTTGTAATATTTCATCTTTTTCATTATCTAAACATCCATATATATATATATATATATATATATGTAAATGTCATCAAGTGAGGAATATGATTCGGTTTTTTATTAGTTTTCATGCACCTGGATGATTAATTTGTACATTTATCATCATCAACAACATTCTCCTCATCGTCCTCATCAGCAGCAGCAGCATCATCATCATCATCATATGTTACTCATAAGTATGAGCACGTGAACTTTCACGCAACCTTTTACATGCCGTCACACATCATTATAATACGTGACAGATGATGCTGCTGCTCTTCATCATATCTCTTCTTCTACTTTTTTTTTCCATTTTTGTTTTGTTACGGAAATTGTGAGCGGTTGTGTTTTCTTTTTTTTTTCTTCTTCTTCGCCCACCAATTCTCAATGTTTCTTCTTTCCCGCGCTTACCATTCACTTCATTTTGACATCGTCTATTTGGAAGGAAATTGAATTTACCATCCAATTGCTGGTCTGGAAGAATTTTGAATCTGAAAAAATTGCTTCTTTTCATTATTTCTTAGCTCTGTATAAATAATTATATGCATGAGCGCTAACAGATTCTCCATGAATTTTTATGTTAAAGTCTTCTAACTTCTCCGTCTACCCCCCCCCACACCATCCTTCTCCCCCCCCTCACTTGCTTACCATCGAGAAAAAATTTTTTCTTTCTCTCTCGTTCTCTATCTCTAGAGTGGAAACATTTCATTTTGGTTCTTGTCTTTGTTAAAGTTAGAAATGAAAGAAGGCTTACTTCGTTTTCTTAGACAAAAAGCTCAATTAGACTCAGTAGTTCTGAAGATGACAGCACAGAAACTAATTTAGAATCTGAAAAGCTGACAAGACTTATGGTTAATGGGAGAGTAGTTTGAGTGAATTTTCTTTTTTTTTATTTGATAATCTGCTTCTTTCAACAACCTGAAGTACTCAGTAAGCTTTTTGATTTCATATGTCGTTTTTCTCTTTTTTCCTTCCTCTCCCCCCTCCCCTCTGTCTCCCTCTCTATGGCTATTCGTGTGTCATGCATGCAGTTAGAAGGAGCTGCAGACCTTTTTCTCTTGGAGACAGGAAATGAAATTGAAGAAAATTGTACGTGATCGATGACCTTTTCTTAAATACTCTAGCTCTAGCTTTTCCTTTTAAGCAACATATTATTAGTACTTATATAGTCTTGCCCTTGCTATTTCCCCTGAGGCTATCAATGTCGTGTCAAGAACAATAATGTTGCAACCATCATCATATCTTTGAACATTAGATGAAAAGGGTCAAAAAGACAATGACAAATGGCTTTTCTTCATACAGCCATCTATGGTCATTAGTCTTATTGTTATTTTTATTGAACTTCATATTAATCATACATCATATATTCTAATTTACTTTTTATATTTCAGAAGCTACCGTCAATGAGTGCGTTGAGAAGGTATTGGAAGATCTCATGCAATCAACTTGTCTGTTCTTCCGTCAAAGTTCACAAGAAGAAGCTCGAATCACCATTTTACAATCAACGTAAGTTTTCATCTTCTCATTCTTACATTACGTCATGTTCACATCGAACGTGAACGTTCCAATCACCAATCACCAATTATGGTCGTTCGACAAGATGCCACATTTGAATTTTCAATTGTGAATTGTCTTGGTTTTTAAGAAGTTTTTTGATTTTTCAATTCATTCAACGCTTTCTTTGCAATCCATTTATGGATATTCATATGCATTGGCCATCAGGGACTGTCCATCCTTTTGTTATCTCAGAACTGTCGTTTTGTTTCTTTTAATTGTCTCTGAAATGACGTCATTGAGTGAAAATGGTCGAATGAAGAGAGTAACTCCCACGATGACCTTTTTTGGAAACGAAAAAAAAATTTTTTTCAAAAGATTCCTTTTTTCTGTTATCTTATGTGAACAAGAACGTCTCGTACTTTTTCATTTCTTTTTTCTTTTTAGAAACTGCGCTTGGCAACAAGATAATAATACTGTCCATCTGAATGAAGAATGCATGAATGAAGATGTTTGTTTCGAAATTGTTGGAAGAGCTTTGGAAGTGAATCAACCACGTGCCCACATCGTTCGCCATCTCAACGTTAACCATAACTGCACAGGTATGTTAACTCTACTGATATATTATGGGTGAGAATGGGAGGGATATAGGTCGAGCTATTGATTTCTCAGTTTCAAGCTGTACAGAATTACTGACTGATTCAATTCTTTTGATGAAGTTGAAGAGGAAGATTTCTTTTACTCTCGTTAATGCCCTTTTAAGATTTTGATGAGTAAGATGAGAGAAGAGATGAATTGGCCGAAAGAGTGAGAGATAGAGGCAAGTTAGGAGAAGTAGTGAAAGAAAGGGGTAATTCTCATTCATTTCTTCATATATATCTCTCTCTCTTGTCTTCTCTCTTCGTCTTCATCTTTATCTGCATAGATAAAGAGGGGAATGAAATGAGCTCATGAAGATTCTCCAGTTGTCTGCCAGTAATCGGAAGCTTAAAGAAGTTTTGATGAAGGGACAATTGCTGAGTTTATGGAGAGATTCCGATTGTGATTGCCTTATTAGGTAATTCAACAAGCTTTTCATTCGTCGTCCTCTTTCATTTTCAAACTTCATCAATTGATTTCAAGTGATTGAACAAGAAGAAGAGCCGGAATGGAAGAATGGATAATCCAACTCTCCTCTCTTCTTCATATCCTCAGTTTCCTCTCATTTACGCTTGAAATTCAGATTACGGAAATGAGCATTTTCAAGACTTAACCCGAAAAATTGAGAAGATCCGATGAACACTGGGAAGAAGAAAAAACATTATTTCTCTCTCATTCTGAAGTTCGTTCAGAGATTATTCGATTCTCTCACACTACACCATTTGGGGTTCCTTATTTGGATTGTAAAAAAGGCATGAGAGAAGAAACATGACATAATAAGCTGAACTGTGTTATGATTTTGGATCAAGAGGAGATCTACCTAATCCTCTCTCCTAACTGACTGGATCAACGACGAAGTGCGTCTGAAGAGATTCATTACGTAGACAGATTTTTTGTCTCTTCTATCCAGATGACGTAATCAGCTCAGCTGGCTTAGAACCTCTAATGATCATTAAGAAAACTGATTCTTAAGCTTTAAACAATCAGAAGAAGATCATTTTACCGTTTATTGGGTCATGCAGAATAGGTTAATTGTCTTCTCTCATCTCATCAGTCTGAATGTTGACTAGAACATGAACTGTAATGACTGATGGATGGAAAACAGCTCTATCGTTTACTTAAGCTGGACGGCTTGTTCTTTCTATCATTACTACTTCTTTCTCTTCTGAGCTCCCAACTTGGACTTCTCTCTCTCTATCTCTCTATCTCTCTATCTCTCTCTCTCTCTCTCTCATTTGCCTTTTTTGGACTGAATGAGAGAAGGCTACTATATCATCAAATAGATTCTTAAACTAATATAACATATAGTTAAGTATATTTGAATGAAAATACTGTTTGTGACGGTAAGAGGGCAGAGATGCTAAAGAGAGTTTTTTTCTTTTTTTGTCTACCTTCCATGTGTATATTACGATCATTTTATTTGTACAATTGAGCCACCTGACCATAGGAAGCCGCCATCTCACGCACCTGGGTCAAGTACTTCTCAGACTTCTTCTCCTTTTGGTCTGTTCTCTTACGTGAAAAGACGTAAAAGGCATAGCAGGGAAGAAGTCAATGACCAAAGAGAGAACGACATAAAGGCAGAGTAGATGATGAACGTCTGCCATGTTGGCGCTGTTGCCCGCCGTCGTTCTCGTTCTGTTTTCATCTGATCCACTCTAATTGACACTTGAGATTGATTAAATCAAAGCTTTACCGCTACTTGACATGAATTTGTAGTCAAATTTGATTTTCAATTTCTCATCAATCCATTAAACTATTCCTCATACATACACAACACATATGCACATCCATATTTGGCATGATGAAGAGAAAGTCAAATGTCTTGTTTAGGAAGTAAGGTATTTGAATGCCACAAACATTCAAAGACAAATACCTGCTGAGCAAAGTGAGGGTTTGGGTGAGGGCTTTGTTTGGGTTGAAGAAAATTGTCTTTTTTTCCATCCTCATCATCATTCCCATCTCAAGTGGAAACTTTTGTTTTATAAAATAAATATATTATTATATATTTATTGATTAGTTCATATATGCAAATGAACTTCTATAATCGTTATGTTCCGGTCTGTTATGGACGCAACATGTCAACGGAAATGGGCATGAGCATGAGGGAGGGTGGACATATTTAGTCATTCTTCTTGATAGCTTTCTACTAACATTCATAAAAAGCTAAACCGTCTGTCAAGCTTTTCGTATAAGCTGACACAAAAGATGTTGGGTGGTCTTAGCTTGAAATGGGAATGATCATTGATTGCAATATTGAAATGATGATCGTGTGAGAATGAAGAAGAGGAAAGAAATGACCAAATATGGCGATGTTCTTCATTTACATCCACAGATGACATTTATGATTTTAATTGAGAGAGAGTGGGAGAGAAAGATAGAGAGAGAGAAAAACATACGGTACTCAAATGTGATTTGAATGAAGAAACTTGATATTACCGTATGTGGATGGAGAGGAAAAGTTTTTTTTGTTGGTTTAAGCTTCTTCTCATCGTCCTTCTTCTTGTTCTTCTTTTCCTTCTCCGTTCTTCGAAGAGAATGTTGTGTTAGAACAACAACATTTTTATTGCTTCTTCTACTATCTATTGAGAAAAGCTAAGGGTAAAGAGAAAGAAGAAGAAGAAGAGCCCATTTAAGGTGAAAGGTAAAGGTCACAAAAAGGCCGTCAAATCATATCTTCTGAAGCTTATTTGCTTAACCAAAGTACAAAAACCTCTTATTTTATGGATTACTATCTCCTTTTTTGCATATTTTATTAGTAATATAAGGTTAACGAGAAGAACTTGGCATCACTTCTTCTTCATCACCTTCAATCCCACCTCTCTTTCTCTCTCTCTCTCTTAGACTCTTTCTGTTCTTCATTGAAATGGAAAGAATTGCTTAAGTGACGATTAGCTGTTGAAACATTTGACCCCAAAAAATGCATCAGAAGATTTGAGGAATAACCTTGTATGGGTGAGAATAATTCACTTATTCAACTAAATATCTTGTAATTACTCAGATGCTCATCACCCATTATTCCTCTCATTCGTCCTCTCATCCTCTCTCTCTCCTTCTCCTCTCTCTATGTCTTCCTGCTAAGAAAGTTTTCAATAAAAGAGGGAATACAGAAGAAAAGGGTGAAATTAGCAAAAAAAAAGAAAGAAGCAGATTTTCTTGAGAGGCTGGCACAAAGGGTGAATAGTTCATGTAAGCCAGAGAGAGAGATGAGCTTCCTTAAGAGATCATAACCACAATGGCAGATGATGAAAATGATCTCAAAATCTTCAAAAACTGGAAATTGGCACTTGTCCTCGTTTTTTGTATTGTCTTCCTATCAGCTTCTCCGATTTCCAATTAGCCTCTTTCGGAGATATTCAAATTTGAAAGAACTGAGTCTTCTTTCCGTTTTGAGGGTGGGGAGGACAGAGCAACAGGTGGCTTGTTTGAACATCATCATTTCTCTTGAAAGCTTTTTAAGTACTTTTCGATGATGATTGATGAGATTTACAAGGCAAGCTGCCGAATGACCATAAACGATCGTGATTGACATCATCTGTCTTTTTATGTTTGTATTTCTGTCATTTCTATCATTTCATTTACCTTTTTTGCTCTTTTCTGTTAATATTAAATAACAAAAAGGTACGGTAAATAAAATACTCCGAGAATTGCTCGCTCTCTCTCTGTTACCCTCTCTCTACACCTCTCTTCAGAGAGAGATAGAGAGAGAGTTCACCTGCTATCGGAATCTCATTGAAGAGATATCCTTCATCTTCTTATCCTTTTCTAAAAACAAAGAAAATAGCTATTATGACTTTTTAAACAAATTCGTTTTTGTATTCTCTTCAACACCTTTTATTTTGCATTTTTATGACATGCAAGCCTTTTGAGTTTGACCGGATAACTGGTCATTAACAACGGTAACGATCACGAAAACCGGAGAGATCACAGTCGGCTGCTTATAAAGGGCAGACAGATTTCATTATGATGAGGGTTCACCTGGCTGTTTCAGAGGGAGGAACTTGTCTCATCCTGAGTATTTTACTCTTTTTATCTCTTTCTATCGCTTTCTCTCTCATATGACTAATGGAATGGTGGGAAGGCCGATGAGTAAGATGAATACTCCAGAATTGAATGAAGTTAACCGCCGTACAAATATGGCGCAAATTAATATTCGAATTATAAGGATATTTTTGAGAGCAAATACAGGGAGGGGGCAGCTCGAGAGGGGAAAGAGAGAAAACATATTTTAACTCTTCAATAGCAATTATTAAAATGTAATTTTGCAGAAAAATGTTTGACCGAATGTCTTCACGGTGGACAGATTGATGAAGCTGCTGACGGAAGTTGCTCATGCAAATGCCCATACGGATTAAAGGGAGAGAGGTATACCTAACTGATCATCACGATCATTATCATTTATTCTCTTTCAGATGTGAAATCCTTGATAAGCAAAATGTCTTCACTGATACCTCTTGCGGAATTGTTGATGCTTCCAAAACTGAAAGCGGCCAAGTTTCTCTTTCAACTTACCCCGAAGGACGACCAAAATCTACTTTCTGCCAATGGCTTATTACGGTAATTCAATTTCTCAAACAGTATTTTGTGCATTGGAGCGCATTTTCTTAAATGCACTCTCTCATTCAATTTCTCATTCACTGTTCGGATTTCGTCAATTATAGTCCAATTGACCATATTGGGGCAGATGAAATCTGTAAATACTATATCATAGAGTTAACTAGATATTCATATGTATAATTAGTCGAAATAGTTGAAATGAATTCATTTCATTCTATTTCATTGGGCTGGCTATTGGAATTTTCACTCAATTAGCCAACTGGATTTGAATGTTATTATCGTTAACTATACGATATAGTATTTGACCTCAAAAATCTTTTACAAATGACCTTTTTTTCTCACATAATTAGCGTTCACAAACGTTGTTCCAACTTATCAACCTTTATAATGTATTTGTAATACAAAGGGTCCACATTAAAAACATATTGTTGAACAATATTGAAGGAACATTCTTTCAGACTTCTGACCCATGGTCCGTCATTGATGCTGAAGTCGAGAAACTTGGATTGGATAACATCGATGTCAGCCCTGGAATGCCATGCAACGATATCATGACTGTTCATGGAACTGAAAACAATGAGAAACAGTATGTTTTTGTTTATATTCATATATCTTGGAATGACTATTTGCTCTAAATATTCAAAGAATGGAAAAGGTGTGACTGAGCACTTTTACTCAAAAATTCATTGAGGCAGATGTTAGTTAGTGAGTATGACGGATAGCAAGAATTAGCAGGATTATAAGCTATTCAATACAAGCTGTTGTACAGAAAAAACAACTTTATAAAGATTAGGAGAAACATGGAGAGTGAAAGAAGAAATAGCTAATATGATATAAAGCATATAATAGTTGGTTAGGACAAGCCATTTGACCATCTATCCTGCTGTTCACCTTCTCTGACATACCTAATTAGCGTTCATTAGCATATAATCAAGAAATTTGAGACAACTTTATATTTTACAATTTCTAATTCCATACTTGGCCATATACATACTTAAGATATCATATGGTATATACTTAATATTAATTATTTTCCTTTTCAGAATCAATTGCGTTGATCATAACAATCAAACATTGAAATTCCACTCTACTGGCAATACCTTGTTCATTGAGCTTCGTTCAAATCCTTTCTCTGAAAACACATTTACTGGTCCACTCATCACTTACCGTACACGAAAGGTTCAAACAGGTAAATATCTTTAATCATCTAAATCATTATAAACATTTGATTCATTTGCAGGAGTTCGCACATACTCGGAAGGAATGTCTGCTTCATCAAGCACACTCATAATCTCATCGATGTTGATGGTTTTATTCAAATATTTCTAATTAATTATATAATATATGCTTAATAATTAGCGAAAATGTAAAAAAAGCAACTAAAAAAGTAATTAAATTGCTGTTAATACAATGGCGTCTTTAGTCCATAATTGCCGCGCACGATTTGCTCTTTTTTGAAATTTTCCTTAGGCATATGAGGTTTGCACAGCATTTTTCTTGTAACGTCCATTTTTGTTTTGGAAAAAAATAATTACATTTGAAGAAGAAGAAAAAAAATTATTTTGTTGTTTTTCCCCTTCCATCTTTGCTGCCCTGTTGATAGACTAATTTATACATAATACGCATATTATCTTTTCTAATTCTAACGTCTACCTCTGATAGATGTTCTCCACTGTATTTTGTATTTCTTTTTTTTGTGGTGATATTCGTTCTCAGATTATAATAAACGTGTTTGAAATAATAATTTTTGTAATTCCTGCTCAAACAGTAGTTGTGCGCGCCATTCTTAAGATGTATAAGAAATTTTGGGAGATATGTTTCATTCCATTCGGTCCAAGATACAGAAAGTTTTGCGAGTTGAGATTAGCCGAGTATGTACACCGCTCTTGAAATCATATAAATCGGTGATTGACGAAGATTTTGATTGTATCATGTCCAGCTACATGTTTCGAATGAAAAAAAAAGGAGGAATTTCGATAATTCTGAAGAAAGTTGTGACGGTTAGAACGACATGTCTTCTCAAATCAGTGCTTCCATCGTGTCAGATCTTCGAAGTGAACAACACTTTTCATTTTTGCGAGAAAATAAAAAACTTTTTGGTCGTGCTCAGGTTTCATTCCATGAAAAGTTTTGGCTGAGCGGTTGTGTTTCACGTTTACCACGTAATTCTTGTGCGGCAGAGTAGCCTCCTGTAAGTAGGAGAAAACGTAGGAAAGCATAACTCAATCGAATTCTTACTTAATAATAACTCTTCTTTTCTCGCTTTTTTTAAGAATTTTTCCATGGAAACCTTATTCTGATCGTTCTTGTGAAAGGTTATGACCGTTGGCAACGTTTTTGATTGTTGTCTTCGGGACTCTTTCATCAGTATAACTGTATAGATTACTGTATAATATTTATTTCACTTCAAACTATTTTGTACTTAATAGTCAAACAGTTTCCTCCATTCCATTCATTTCAACTAGGTTTTGAAGTTCAAAAATAGAACTAAGCAAAGAATCCCGCCAGCTTACCCTCCTCTCATAGGTTAGAAAATAGGATTCATGCGCAAGATTGTTTTTAGCTTTAATCGAAGCACAAGTGCAGGACCAATGAAGCAGAAATACGGAAGAAGACACCAACAATATTTACAAAATCTTCCAAGAAGGAGTTGGTGCGTTTCTTGTTCATATGTTTTTAAATTATTCACACAGGTCAATGAGTTGAACTTGGTAGAAAAGCCTTTGAAAGATTTGGCGGAAGAGAAATTGACGAATAGTGAGCTAGCTCGTATTCTAGTGTTACGTAAAGCCTATTTTTCAGTTTCTTCGGCTGTCAGCTAATTCCAGTTTGAGCAATTGTCGGAGGCCTGATTTGCTAGAATTCTATAAAGGTAACTCAGATCAAAATATGCTTTGTCTGAATTTTCACATATCAGGAGTGATGATGGATGCATCTTAATGTCTTTTTTGTTTCAGTCGTATTGCTCCATTGTTGATCTGAATAATGAATGAATGAATAACCCTGATCTTCTTCATTGAGTAATTTATTTTTATTTTTATTTTTTTTCTGCACGAGCTTGAAATTATGAGCTTTTCAACGTATTTATCACTAAACTTCTGCGGATTCGGATAGAATGCAAACTTTCCGTGCTCATTCAATACGAACCAGACTTATCCAGTTTACATCGATGCCTCGACCTAGAGGTATTGCGTTGAAGAATCTCCAGAAAGAGAAGACAGAAGTTTACTGGCTTGTTGTATGTCATCTTGTTGCAAGTGTGTTTGAGATTTCTAGACTGTGTAACATTCAGGCAGTCTAACTCTTCCGAGTATAATTCAGACTTCATACTGGTAATTGTGCAACTGTTAGATCGGTCATCAGTGGTTTCTAAGTTCATCAAAGCGTTGTTACTTCGCTTACTGTTCTCAACTATTGTACCGGTAAATTGTAGTATTGAGCTTCAGCACTCAAAATGCTCTCGCACTCAAAACAAATACAAATTTTGATCGTTTCTGTTTTAAATGGACAAAATTATTTTCGACAGCTCTCCGTTCTCTTGTTGGCCTCAATAACAGGTAGACTGATTTCACGTACCTCAGATGTCTCTCTATGTTATAATAATGTACTGCTTATCGCCTTTTGGGTTCTTGATCATCTTCTTCTCGTTCTCACTTTTCATCGTTGTTCCAACCAAGCTGAACAACTTCACCCGCTTCGTGATTCATGGACATGATTTGATGTGAGTTCTGAATTTCAATCTTTCATAATTTTCTTTGAAGATCTGCCTTAACGCAGCTTTATATTACTTTGGGAACAATACCGACTTTTCTTTTCCCATGTTTGTCTGGCTTCGCTAACGGTTTTCTCTCGTCTCTTGGAATGAGGCTATTGGATCAATTGTGGATTCAAGTTGCATTTCTGAGCGGTAGCCACCGAAAGAGAGTACATGGAACAGAAATAGATTTCAGTCAATGCGGGGTTCTCTGTTCTTCTTGGCATCAATCGAGTTTTCTCAATAACTTTGGGAATAGGGAAATATAAACAGCTCATTATGACCATATTCATCGTGCAGATGGTTTGCCAAGTTATTTTCTTGTTTTTTGTTGGTACAAACTTGAGATGCGGTGGAAAAGAAGTGCGACAGACATGTCTCGAAGTTTGATGTTCCCCTTTGATTCGTTAAAACAGTTCTTTCAGAAACTAACATATGAATATCCCGAAGAGATGTATACAATGAGAGGATGTGATACATCTTTCCAAGATAGAGGCATCATGATGATCTCTTTATACGCGGCACTGGCTACGTCAATTTACACGATTATTGAAATTGTCTGCGTTTCTATCCTCATTCAGAGCATCAGAGAGCAAACGAAGTCATCCCAGTCGACTCACTTCTTAGCGAACCAGCGTAGAATTACTTCTGGGATTCTTTACTTCGTAAGATTCTCCTAACTTGCTGCTGACCAACGTAGTTCAGTTGATTGTGGAAATTGTTGGCTTTAGCTGCCCGTTTATAGTTCTCAGTGGGTGTGTTATCTTAGATATGGGAAGTAGGAGTACGACCCTTTTTCTACATAGACTTTCAATTCTGAATATTTGAGCCTTATCGGATTGTTCCTTTATCTTCATATGTATATATCCTATACTTGGTTCATACTATGTTCTCATGTCCAACACAGATTATAGGAACAGAGTAAGAGGCATACTCAGAAAAGGTTGGTTCTTGAAGCTTACTCTGTTTGAGCTTACTTCTCGTTATGACTACATCAATCTGATACGAAACATCTTTCAGCGCAGGAGTTTAGCAGGAGTCCGTTTACCAAAATTAATCTGTAGAGGATACTTTTAAAGATTGTACAAAATCATTTTTTTTATAAACTCGTTTATTTGATGTTCTCCTCTCAAGCGATTCAAGGAAACGGGAAAGGAATTTCGTCTGTGCAGTGGTTAGAGTGATGTTGTGTAGTCTTATTTCTGTGTTTTCAAAGTATTTCCCATCCATTTCTATGGTTTAAGGAGTTTTAAAAAAATCGTTGGTAAGTTCACCTCTAGAAAGAAATTGGTTTGAGTAGAATGCGACGGCTCTGGACGGTGAAGGATGGTATGCAACCTTTCGGTGTGTTTCAGATAAGACACGGGCTGGTTCAAGTCTCATTCCTGGCTTGCGAGCCGATGAGCTTTTTGCTGCTCTGGAGAACCTGAGAGAGAGAGAGGAGTGGAGCTCACCGGCTCGCACCGCCAACTTACGTGATTCAGGAGCTCTACGGCTTATATACCACCGCAGAAACGCGTCACTTGGAAATAATTTTTACGTGAGAAAAAATGACCCGGTCGTTTTCTTCCTGGAAAGCGATGTGATTTTGCCAAAACTCGATGAAATGAGATGTTTCTTGAGTTGTTTCAGAGCAGAATTTGTTTTTACACTCAAGTATGATGTTTATTTGTAGTTTCCATGATAAAATGGCCTCGACAATTAGTTTAATTCACTTTGA
The DNA here is from genome assembly GCA_943334845.2 of Auanema sp. JU1783. Classification (NCBI taxonomy): domain Eukaryota; kingdom Metazoa; phylum Nematoda; class Chromadorea; order Rhabditida; family Rhabditidae; genus Auanema; species Auanema sp. JU1783. Next base: position 348,716 of record CALQYR020007486.1, on the reverse strand, counting down.
AATCTTGTTGAAAACTCCGTTTAGAGCACATTGGGTTAATTGCCTCCCAACATGTGCTCTATTGCGAAATATTATTCCGAACCAGTGAAAGAAGGAAGTAAGAACAATTATTAATATTTATTGTTTTGTAATTTCTGAGATTCGTGTCATTCAAAGCTTTTTCGTAATGCAGAGACTAGGCTATGCTTCTCCTTCAGATAAGATGAACAACCTCTCAACAGACCTCTCAAATCCCCAGGAACTATTTTATTCTAGTTAATCATCACCACCAACACCACTTTGCAGTTTGTTGCTGTAGTTTCGATCAGGCTGTGGCATAGCTCTTGAAAAGTTCAACGGATATGAAGGTATGAATACGAGAGAAAATGAACATAAAGGAATGAAAATAGCAAAACATTGATGTTACTGACTGTATAATGTCCAGCCTGGCTAACGTTGAGAAATCGTGAAACATCTCAACATCTCAAACGAAATTCTGTTTGAGTCCTCCTAATATAGCACAATCAACTTGAATGATTCGCTTTCTCATTTATGAGTGCCAAAAACAGAAGCTTTAGGAACTGTTCATAACTATCTCGAGGGAAGTTGAACTAGCAGAATACGAAACATGAACTGCGGTAACGAAGCTGTCTGGGATGCCACGAACTAGTAAAGCTAACATACTCAGTTACCTTTTGCAGAGATTGACACAATGACTAATGTTTGAGAGGATGACCGTTTAACTCTATAGATTTTGGCGCTCTATTTCATGTCATCATTTTTCTGTTTAAGAACCTCTGCTACCTATCGACAACTCTTTCAACTTTCAACTATAGGCTGGTTCATCGGCTTGAAGTTGGTGGCAGTGATGATGAAGGAAAGGATCGAGAAATGAAAGATAGTTTAATCTTTTGCTCAAAAGAATAATATTTGTTTTCAAGAGCTCGGCATGTCCGATGAAAAGAAAGTTGCTAATAGAGTGGTGTAGACACAATATGGCAGCGAAAAGTGATGGAATGGTTATGTTTGAAGTTAGTAAGTTCTGTTTACAAGTGTACTAGGACAACGAATGAGTCATGAGTGTGAGAAGTGAAGATGTGTTTGCTGCCAATGACTAACTGTTCTCCTTTTTGTTTCAATTTGTTAGTGAGCATAATCAAAGATCATACTCTTACTATTTAAGTGTAATGAACATGTACATGAAACATATAACATGTATTTTCAATTCTTGATCGTTTGCCTCGCGGTGGCTGCTGTTATTGAAGCAGCACCATCTCAGTATGCATCTAGCAACTCACAATCCACAGAGGTATGAGAAATTCTGTTTTTCTTACTTCTCTTCTTTCAACAATACCTTTTTCCAGATTCAACAAGACTATAGAAATCAGAACAATACTCTTATGAAACAACAAATGCGCCTACTCAACGATGATTATAATATGATGAAAGAGCAGACCCAGAGTGATTACAGAAACAACATGATCACCCCACAGCAATATCGTGATCAGATGAATGCTCATCGAGTTGATTACCAGCAGGTGATTAGATAACGTCATCTATGAATATTTGCATCAACATCAATCGTTTCAGAGAAAAGAGCAACTTCTGACATCGCTACAGAGGTCATATACAAGCAATGCCATGAACCAACCCATTTAGACGAAACATTCCTTTTCTAGTTACCACAGTTCGAAATAAATTCTCTTTATCTC
>CALQYR020007486.1:275562-338691 GCA_943334845.2 Auanema sp. JU1783 | reverse complement strand
GAATCGAAAGAGATTGGTGTCATCGTGTCTCGATGAGTGTACGCGGAGGAAGAAGCTTTCAAAAATGATCATAAAAGCCTTTTGCGCGTTGCGGCTACAGTAATCTAGGCTTCATAAGACAAGATGGCTTTGTACTCTGTAGTCTCTCTCTCGTTATGGATGAAATGACTAATAGGAAGTCGGAAGCAAAAGTATATGCCAACTTCAGAAGACTACCTTATCATCCTTAACTAAGGATTGTTACAGGGATTCAGAATAGTATGTCTCAAATCTGTAAAATCATCAATTCAAATCAGAATCATTCATACCTCTATCTCACTACACTAAGTATGAATAGCCCTTGTTGTTATCTTTCCATCCTTCTAAACAATTGGGAGCACAAACAGAGGCTTTGAGAACTGAACAAGACCGAGTTGGTGAGAGAAAAAGAGGAGAAAAAGTAGATGTTAGGAAAATCAGGCACGGATGTAGTGTCCCCATCAACCAGGAGATGAGTGAAACGATTTCCAAATGTATCAGGACTAACCGGGAAGCTTTCTACAGTTTAGGTGACTTCACTGGTTTTAGACGATGACATAGAACGTGAATACTGAAACAATGACATCGTTTTGTTAACGATCAGTATGTTCATGCAGAACCCAGAGGCTGTCCCAGTAGCTGGAATAACTACTACAGAATTGCTGTCAGAGATATGAACCTTACAAGCATCTGAAGGTTACAATAACGCTACAAACCATCCGGAATTCTGCCTCGGACACTCAGCCTAATCTTGAGAAATAAAAACAAGTATTTGAAACTTGATAATCCTACAAGATAAACTATCTCCATCAGTACATACTGATTCAAATCAAGCATAAGACCAACAAGAAAAATAAAATTTTATTATTATATGAGTTAAAATAGGAATAGGAGATCACAAAACGTTTCAAATTCAATCAAGGAAACTGTTTCCCTGTAACTTAGAATTGAATATCTATACTTGGGAACAAAACAATCAAGTCGATTTCAGGATATCTTTTTCACTTCTTTTCAGCTCTTCATCCGATAAGATCCGATCTAAAAGCTGTCCTGTTTGATCAAGAGCAATCTGCAAGAGAGTTAGTAGTCTTAGATACTATCTTCAATGGCTACCTGTTTTATAACAGGTTTTAATACTTCGGTAACAGTATTTGGTCTGTCTTCGTCACCGTCTTTAACTTGCTGCGAAGCATCTCGCATCGGTGTGAATGGAGCAATTAACCTAGAGAGGAAGTTCGGCTGTACTCTTGGGAAGAGTGGATGTAGAATTGATAAATCAATTTCGTCGGTCATCATTGGCTGAAAATATGAAAAGTTATATATCTTTTAATTGAAACTCACGTTCATTGGAGTGGTAGGTGTTGGTGCTGTACTCCAAATAGAATTTTCAGAGCTATACTGGTTCGCAACATATTCCATAGGTTGAATAGGTATTATAGTAGGAAAGGTCGTTGTCATTACATCAGCTAAGAGGTCTTTGGGGAAATTACTCAAAGACTCAAATAAGCTGTTCCTACTCTCTTTCACTTCTTTTCCCAAGTTTAATCTAAAAAAAACCAATCAGTGATTATTGACTGTTTTTCATACCCATTGCCATGCCATGAGCCAAATTCATTTTCATGCGATAACTTGGGAATGATGACACGTTGGTTGGGATCATAAATAGTATTTTGAATCAGTTGATACTTCTGCAGAATGAAGAGATAAATAAGTAAAGAAAATATTGAGCTACGTCTTGGAGTTTTTCACAACGAGCTAGTTCGTGGATGAAAACTAAAGAATCTGGACAAAACCGTTCGGTCCAGCGTCCACGTCTCCCAATCATTGGTGTACATTGCAGATAAGCTGTGGGGTTGCTGTAAAAATAAATTGAACGGTGGCAATAGAGAAACTGTAATACTTTGGGTGTTCGCATAAAGGGTCGTCATCATATGAAAATGGACAGTCGGCATTAATTATGCAACCTGTTAACACTCGTGGAATGGAAGTAGGTTGTGCATGCTAAATTGAACATTTGTAATTACTATAGAGCAAATTATATCCAACCTCTACTTCCGAACTGGAATCAGGATCGATAGATATCCATTGTACAGGTGGCCTCCAAGAGTTTTCACTGGTCGTCCAACCTTTCATTGGCTCTGTAGGTTGTGACAAAGTGGCTTGGGCAGGGGAAGGTGTTGTGAAATGGATGATGTTAGGATCAGCACTCAAGTCATTCCCTGTTTTAGAAAACCTTAAAAATGATAGTTCTTTGATATCTACTAGTCAGAATTACTTGTAGAAGGCTTGATTTCCAGGTAGAGAAGCTTGAGGGAATACCGGACGCTCCGGAATCGACTCTTCGGTTGAAGCTGGAAATGGCTTAGTAACGTTTCGGAAAATCAAACCAACCCATCATTTTGAATTGTTTCTCTTTTTCTAACAATGCTTGCATTTCTTGTCGCTCCTGTTCCATTTTTAACATGTCCTGAGCTGCCTTTTCCCGCTCAAGTTTTTCACGAGCCAGATGTTCCTTCTCTAACTTCTCCCTCTGTAAACGTTCTTGATCGTGCTTTTCGCGTAAGATTCGTTCTTTTTCTGCTTCTTCTTTTCGTTTATCCTCTAAGCGAGCCTTCTCTAAACGAGCAGCTTCTTGACGAGCTAGCTCTAGCTCCAGCATTTCTCTTCGTCGCTGTTCCTCTTTCCTTTGATTTTCTAAATTCTGAAGTCTCTCCTGTTCTTCTTGACGTTGTTTCTCCAGTTGATATCGTTTCTGTTGTTCTTCGGCTCGTTGTTGCTCAAGCTTTTCCTGGCGTTCCTTGTCTTCCAACTCCCTTCTTCGATGTTCTTGTTCAAGTTCTCTCAAACGACGTTCTTCTTCTACCCGAAGCTTCTCTACTTCCATACGACGGCGTTCTTCTTCTTGCGTTTTTTTCCTCTCTTTTTCCAGTCGACGCTCCGCTTCTAGCTCAATCTGTTGGCGACGATGTTCCTCTTCGAGCTGAACCTGACGAAGTTTTTCCTTTTGGCTTGATCGCTCAGCTTGTAACTCCATGATAAGTCTCTCTTTTTCCTTTTTCTCAGTTTCAGCTCTTAAACGTTCTTTCATCAGAGCTGCTTCCATTGCCTTTTCCTTGTTATGAGACTCACGCGTCTTCTCATAGTACTGTGGCTTCTCCTCGGTGTGCTTCTGTTTCAGTAGCGCTTGCTTACGTTGCTCAATGATTTCGAGTTCAGATGGAGAAAAAGAAACGGATGAGGATTTTTTCTTCTTATCATCAACTAGTCTCATGAGACGATCAATGAGATCCATTTCATTCAAATTCATTCCATTATATTTTACAGTATACTGGGGTTGTAGAGTAACCTCAGATGACTGGGAAGGCAGGCTAGAAATAGGTTAATTACTTCTTTAAGATATCAGAAACATACCTGACATATCTTGTGCTCTGCACGGGCTTAGTGTAACTGGCGGGGGTCGTAGTTACCCTATATTTCTGGCCTGGAGTTGTGAATGCTGGACTAAACGCAAGATCGTATTCAGAGACTCTACCTGAAATACGAAAATGCGTTCAAAATGTAAATTAGAAAACTTGACAAACCTGTAGTAGGAGCATAACTGGGGGTAGGAGCATAACTTGGGGTAGGAGCATAACTGGGTGGAGGAGCATAGCTGGGTGGAGGAGCAAGTGTTAACAACTCATTACTAGGATTGTAAGTAGCAGTTTCTTCATAAGATCCTTGAGATGAGTAAGCCGGAGTTGAGGTGTATATAGGAAGTTCCGTTGGTGGTGCAGTCGGTTTTCGAGTTTTGCCCTTTCCCCTGGGTCGCTTAGGTTTTCTAGTAGAGAAAGTGAACTCTTCTTCGATGGGAGAAGAGGCTTTGACAGCAACATTTTCCTGAAGAATATTTATAAGATCGGCTAAGAGCTGGTGAAAACTACTATTGAAGAAGCTGGTTTTCGCGAAACTGTATTAGTTTCAGAGGATTGTCGTTCCCTACAAACTTTATCAACAGGATGAAACGTCATACCAGGAGCACAAGGAACAATCCATACTCTTCCAGAAGGACCACATTGTTTATACCTGGACTCATTTTTTGTTTGATAAACCCAACTGTGTTTCTACTAACCTTGAAGGATCACCATTAACTATCTGTAAGCCGTAATGATCTCTTTCGCATCGTTCGGAGGTAAATATGACATCAGCATTCACTGCAAATATCAGAATACAAAAACACACAACCGTTCACACTTTGAAAAATGAAAAAATGGAAATCAGTTCGAGACTGAACTCAGAATATTCATTTTAATTGTTAACGCGACTCTACGTACAATTCTTGGAAATAATTTCCAGGAGTTTCATACGTGGGCTTCTTTCGATATTCAAATTTAACGTGAAATGTTTAATATTCAACTAATTTCAATGTTTATCGACTAATTAGTCAATTTTTTCAAAATCGTTACTTGACGTTCATTCTTTGTATGACGTCATTAGTCGAAAAACGGTTATTCGTGGCAGAAGTATATGAAAATTAAACTTGTCCTCTGTGATATGTACTCGTCAGTAAACTCTTCGAAGAAACAGTTTAAAGGGTTTGATTAGCCTTCAGATCGATCTGTCTAATGATTGCATTAATCTTCGAGGAGACAGTTCCTAACAACCACTTGTCAGTATGAACTGCCCAAAACAGTCAATATTTGCATTATTTCTCTATAACTGTAACAAAAACAAATTCATTAATTGATGTGGATGGCGGTAGCGATTCGATCACTTTGTATTTGCCAATTCCATAATCCAGTATCTATCTCTGATAGTTTGTGCAAGAAGAATGTTTCAGGAAGCCTTGGCTATGGCAAACCAGATGCATTCACATATAGACAATCAGAAGACATAAAATCTTGATTTCTCTATGACTATGTGAATAAATCAGGAAAAAAGTGTCAAATTAGCTATTTGCTCATTGTGAAGGAGAAATAATTTATCGGAAGTTGCATGTCGGAAGTTTTGAATGTTTCACATACAATTCCAATATGTTTGTTTTTCAAAATATGTCTTTTCAATGTTGAAAGATGATTTTTCGATTGAAAAACGATCAAAAGCCGGATAGTGAGGTTGCAGAACAAGCAAATATAAATATACGCATTGTAACAAATAGCTTTTGTAGAGGACAAAATATATTTCAATTCATCAACTTCGGAGAGGTATCAGAGAAATGAGCATCAATTGACCATCTAAAAACTGTAGTGGACGAAGGGTCATGTTTCCACTTATTTTGAACAATCGACTACATAGGCATGGTATAGGTTACAACAGGTTCTTTGTGCTTTTGATTAGACACAACAACCTGAGGCTTATATCTCTTTGGTCTTTCGCAGGTTGTCAATGATTCTGATGCGAAAAAATGAACTCAACGATTGAAAACGAAGAAAACAAGTGAGAAAATACAGAAAAAAAAGAGAAAACAAAGTATCTTACCTATAGTCACAACCAGGGACAGACAGTACAAGAAGTGTACTGCCGTTTGGGACATTCCACTCGTCTGTAATCTGTAAATGATTTGATGATGATTACAAGTAAGGTTAAGCAAAATTAAGATGAAGATCTTTCTGAAGTCTGAAGTTGACTCTCACAGAATGATAAATGAACTGGAAAAGCACGAACAGAGACACAAATCATGACCAAACAGTTGAGGTGGGAAGGAAGTCAGTAGGTGAGATAGTTTTTCCAATGCACTGACCACACGAATGACCGTCAAGCTGTCATTCGACTGTCACAGATCAGTCTGATCGAAAAATGTTTGGAAAAAAAAGAAGAAGAACAGCTTTCGAATGATTGAAGTTTCACAAGTTTTTATCTTCTCACCATATTCGGGAGAGCAAAAGAAGAAATCATTATTATGGTTAAAACGAGAAAGAGCAAAAGTACACGATTCAGGAAAATTCAGGATGAACTTAAGAGCCAAAAGATTGAGTGGGTAGAGAGTGAGCCAAACGATAGAGGCTAGTTTAGGTTCAAGAGCAAAACACAGGAAACATTATGATGGGTGGGTATGAGATGAAAAGGTTGTGCGCACCGCTGTATTGAATTTGAATTAGAAACAAGAAGCAGAAGACTGTTCAAAAGCTTGTCAACTTAGATCTAAAGATAGAAAAAGCTGACTCAATGACCTTATGAGGAAGAAGCTGTTCATCGAGGTTAATCAGGAGAATGATGATGGAGGGGATTCAGAAGAGACTTGTCTCGGCCCTCATACTGTCTCAAACTCACCATAGGATTCTCCTCATCTTCTACAATCTTTTTTCTTTTCTTTTATTTTTCTCGTTTCTCTCGTCTTGAGCAATTGTCTCTTGATGTCCACTTAGACAAACTTCTCCTCAACTCCGCACCTTCTTTTTATTGACAGTTGACTGCCACTTTGTTCACTGAAACAAACTGGTAAATGTTGACGTCAAATTAATTTATATCAATCTACGTTCGTGTCCTTTTAAGGAAGAAGATCATGTGTTCTTTTGCTTTCCCATTCATATCACTTATGAGCATATGGCCCCATCGCCTTTTGTCTTTCTGAACTTTTTCATTTAACAAAAGAACAATTGCCTTGTCTTACCCTGTGTTTCCTTCTCTGATTATAAGCCATTCTCATTTTTAATTTTTCAATTCAGTTTCAGAAATGAATACATCAAGAACCGTTCATTTCTATTCTTCGATCGCCTTTTTTGCTTCCCATCCGGAAACAAACGAATGCAGATCTGATCCAGCTCTAACCGGACTGAGACATTTCGAAACTAAACAAAACTTTTTTATCTCTTTTTTCTTCAAACATTATTGGAAAATAATAGCCAAAAATAATATGAAAAAGGAAAGGTGCAAGACAATAGAGAGATAGTATGATAGAGAGAGACAAGAGAGAAAGAAAGAGGATTGAAGAAGTTCTCTCAGAAGGAAAAGAAACAAAAAGATTAAAGAGAGAGCTGTGAAAGGATAGAGAGAGAGAGAGAAGCAGAGATAATAAAGACATAGTTATCTCAGTATCTTTTCACTCTATCTTATACAAAATGACCTGCTAGTTAGTTATTCTCAAGAAGTGTCAAGATAAAGATTGTCGGCTAACAGAAGGTCTTGTTTCCCTCACTAGGTCACATAATCTTCTCATAACTCTTGCTCGAGAATATAAAAATAACAAATAACAACGGATTATTGTGAGGTAGAAAAACTGTGGGAGTTCTATATCCATATGTTCTTTTGTAGATAAGATATAAACAAGCCATATATAGGTCTAAGATGGATTATAAGGATTAATTGATTGAGATCGAAGTGATCATTGAGCAAAGCAACCACAAACTATTTTGGCAAAAGATTTATTTGTATTATTTGATTTTTTTAGGTTTTTTTGTTGTTCTGTTATAAAGAATAAATATGATGATATAGATTTGTTGGCTAGCAGTAAGTCTTGGTTCCCTCACTAGGTATTATACTACGTAAATCGTGTAATTCCTGCAAATAGGAGGGGTATGATACAAACTACATCTTCATGTATGATGTACCTGTGTGAGTTGGTGAATATTGGCTTTGTTCATTTGATCTTGCTGCTGCCAATGATGATTCTCCTGTGAACAGAATGAAGATGAATATGTTTGGACGGCTGATATACTACCTGTCTTAATTGGTTGACAACCTCTTTCAATACTCTAACTTCTTCTTGGAGCATTTGCTCACGTTGACTTCTCTTCTTACGAGATTGCTTGGCAGCTAAGTTATTTCTATCTCTCTTTTCTCTATACCTGAAATGACACGATTACAAAATCATTTTTTTGATTATCTGCTCGCTCAACATCTTCGAAAGATGATTTAAAGATAATAATATGATTTATAAAATAATTTTTTTTTGATTATTTGGTTCTCATCACTTTTACTCGATCCTTACTCACTCGCCTTACCGTGTATGAGTGGAAGATGTATAAAAATATGAAGAACCTGAAAATGGATTAGATATGGGACAAGCAGTTGCTTGTCCAATTTATATTTTAATGTTCGAGAGACTCGAACGTTCAAAAGTAGGAATGATAAAGCATGTAAGAGTTAACAAACTTTTTAAGTTCTTCGGGGCTGAGTTTCGGGGAACCCGAGGAGGAAGAATTTGATCCGGAAGGTGTTTTTTGTCCACGATTCAACATATTTGAAGTACTAGAGGTGCTCGGGACATCATAGAATGGAGTTGTGTTTCCACAGAAAGAAGAGATCGGAGTATTATAATGAGACATCATAGGAGTACTGAAAAAGAAATGGGATAAGGGAAATGGATAAGCCGTGGCACTGAGTTTGCTACAGGCAGGGTGAAAAGTTTGAAACTTTAACCTCCCAATGGTAAGGTTACAACGCTAAAAGCAGATATGGGATGAATGAGAATTTGACCTCCCATCAGGCTTGTAAGAAAATCAGAAACATGACAATGCTAGGAGCAAGATGTTCGATCGTGACATCCTCTTAGCATTTACAACGTAATTTCGATTTCCGTTGAGTGATTACTACACTATTTAGATTAATATAGAAGCTAACATACTTATATGCGGTATAGTTAGGGAAAAGTTGTTGGGCTTCGAAAGAAGGCATAGTTCCATAGGAAGCGGAGATCATCTTGAAAGAATCTGGAAAGCATAGAGTTAGGAAGATGCATGATCACTCTGATAAATAAGCTCAGAATATATTACACAAGAAATAAAGAATCAAAACCCTAAAGGGAACTGTTAAACATAATTTCGCGCATGCGGTAAGTTGCGCAAGCGGCTGCCAGAGCATGAAGTGACGCAACAGCCATTGGCATGCCATGTCCTCAAACTGAGCTCGAAAGAAAGCAGGTCAAGTTGGGAAGTCCAGAGCGCGGGAGGATATGCAGATGGGGTCAGACCACACCCTACCTGTTGCGCGGAGAAATAGCGCGAAAAATCAGGATGTACTCATTGATACATCAAACAATAGAATTATGGATCTCCAAAAGTTACATAATCTATAACAACGAGCCATGACATACCAATTGTTTTTTCGAGATCGAGCCTTCGTAGGTCATGACTTAGTGAGTTATTAGGACAATCTAAGAGCTATCTAGGAGCCGACATACTGTGCAATATGTGTAAGTTATTTATGAGGAACCTAGTATATCAAGGTAGATATATTTTTAAAACTCTAGTAGAATGAAGAAAATCGTTTCTATTCCTTTCTATTATCCGGATATGGAAATCAAAGTTCCCCCCAAAGTTTATCGGTCTGTAGACCTCACTATCTGAAGGAATATTGCTTTATAGTCAAGAATTGTTTTGAAACAATATTTATGAGGAACCTAGTATATCAAGGGGGATATTCTTCTGAAACTCTAGTAGAATGAAGAGAATGAACAAAGATAGTTCAATCACTTTATGATCATTCCGTTTTCCCTGGAAACAACACTTATTATGAGTCTAGAAGTTTGATTCTTGAAAGCTGTGTACAAATGTGGGGGGAAGCAGCTTTGTCTTCAAATTCTCCATAAATGGGTTCTTCGTATCGCATTCCCAGTTTGACCATCTGATTTTTGGAGATGACTGATGCCTTAGCCACACCGGGATAAATTGATACTTCTTCATTCAACACCCAATGAGATCCAGTTTCCCTTACACAGTTTTATTAAAAGCTTCAATGCGGAAGTTCCCAATGTTCATCTCAACTTCTCCACTCATGAAATTACAAAATAATGCCTAATTAGGCAATGGCATTTGATATTAATACCAAGTAGAGAAACATCAAGCTTCATATTTCTCGTAGCATCGTTAACGACCCTTCTTATACCTTCCCGCACGTGCAATCAATTATCAAATTACTTCATGATATAATAAACAGCGAACTTTTAAATTTTTAAGACAACTAGTACATACCAGATGAAGCTGTATTATTTCAAAGCCGAATATTTATCGCAACATAAAACTAGTCGTTAAAGGGCGAGCGACAATTGGTCCCGACACGATTGTTCGGTTCTGAGCCACTTGTTCGGACCACGGCTATATTATGTAATAGAAATTTATTCAATATTATTGTATTAAATTTTAAAACTCAATATTATACATGATATCAAGTTTCATTAGTGTTTTTCAGAATAGGAAATGGCACAAGCTTCAGGAACAACTGTTACATTCAAGATTACACTAACCAGTGATCCAAAGTTGCCTTTCAAAGTGTAAGTAAATTCATATCTTCTACTCAATTATTGGTTTGCTCATAACATACTGTTTATTTAGTCTCTCTGTTCCTGAAGGAACTCCATTCACTGCTGTTGTCAAGTTCGCAGCTGAGGAATTCAAAGTAAGATAGTTTGGAATATTTGAATTGACTTATGCTTCAGGTAAACGCCGCTACATCCGCCATCATCACCAATGAAGGAGTAGGAATCAATCCTTCTCAAACTGCTGGAAACATTTTCCTCAAGCATGGAAGTGAATTAAGGCTCATTCCAAGAGACCGTGTAGGAGGATTTTAAGCATAAGTTTATAAATATGTCAGTTTACTTCTCTCTGTGATGCCTTTCTAATTTATTCTATTTATTATTCTATCTGTATTGTTTTGCTTTGCTGGGATTCGGATTGTCATAAATATTTTTTTCCTAATTTTGTCTTTGATTCTCATGTATAGTCATGCCTGTATCTTCTTAACTGTTCTGTTTCCATGCTTATCATATAGTTTAAGATGCAACTTAGTCCAGCTCAGAAAAACTTCATCAACAAGGCTACTGATATCGGTTCCGTTGCTATTCAATGGGGGTTCGTTCCTTTCGTCGTTTATCTTGGTTTCAAACGAGGATCTGATCCTTTACCTAATGGACAAGTAATTATTAAATCGAATTATTAATATTAATTACCCTATTCAGCTTGTTCCATTGACATTGATGAGCCTTTTATGGGGATAAATGATCTCGACCTCCTCTTGATTTTTGTTTAGAATATAGCCGATCTTAGTTGTTTTTGTTACTGAGCACTCCATTGTTACTCTATTTCGAAAAAATAAAATCTTTTTATCTTCGTTCTCACTTCATTATTTGGAACTCGGCGAACCAGGAAGAAGCAGTTGAGTGGGCGCATATTTGTCCTACCGCGAAAGCTGACCTTCAAAATTTAAATTTTGAAATTATTGGTGGTGCGTGCTATATCTAGTGCGAATTAGTTCTCAGCTGTAGAAAATGCGTTCTTTTGTAATATATGATAATATGGATGCTTGTAAACTTGGTCAATCGAGACTGAAAGATCACTACCCTGGAGTTCGTTGGATTAGGTTTCTTACGAACGATGGATATATCTTTGATATAGCTGCCCCATTGTTTCAATTCAGCACGGTCATTCAAAATATGTTTGAAGGTTGAGCACTCATATGAGTTTTCAGTTAAGAATTCATTTAAGGCTTACAATTAGGGACCGAAGTTGAACCATCTGACTGCTCAGAAGACTTTTCCGAAATTGTAACTAATGATATGCCTATTTGTCTCAATTTCGACGGAACTCACTTTGAAGCTGCAAGTTCCTATATGATACTCCCAGATAAATATTATTCTTCAGTTGTTGCAAGCTTTAGAATCTCTCTCCGCCCATACTCATCACAATCTATCGGATCATAGTTCGGACATTTTAATTTCAATGCTAAAGGCAAGTCTTCCCCCTGCACATTATTATAATTCGTATGAAATAGATAGCGGACTTTTTCGATGTTGAAGACTTGATAGTTTTGATAGTGAAGGAAATAGATTCAAGGATGTCGGGAAGCACACCAGACCAAATAAGGGAGAACTTCAACATCACAAACGATTTCAAAAAAGACGAATTGGATCAGGTTAGCATCACTTACTCTCTCGTTATAAATACGTAATTTCAGATAAAGAATGAAGGATTATGGACCTTCAATGCTCAGGTTTAACCTTATTTTCAAAATCTTTATTATCATGAACTTCTACAAGAAAATATAATTCTGTGAATAACAAAACTGCAATTCTGTAGTAAAAAGAATAAATGTTTTTTTCTTATTTGGTCAAATGAACAAATTCTTCGATCGCTCAATCTTCCTTTTGTTTTTCTTCGGGTTGACTGGATTTTGTACTCATATTGCTATCGTTTTCTAACGCTTCCATTGCTATAAAGCCCTCTTGATAGATTAAGAGGAAACCCAACTGTGATGTTACTTACCTATACGGATATCGGCATCATTCAGAGGAGTCATAGGATGCTCTTCTCTCGTGTTATTACCATGATCATCTCTTAATCTCTTGGTTGACGAGAATCTATCGAGATTACGAGGAGCAGAATTGTCCTAATGTAATAATGTCAAGAGTTATATATCATAATGCACTAACCCTTTTCGGTGTTCCATGGAAAGATATTATTGACGCTGATCTCGACAGCAAACGTCCAATACCAGTCTTATTCTCTGTTTCTTCCCTATAACCAATTACGTCATCTCAAAGCTCCCAATGGTATACAGACGGTTTGACTGGCACAATTTTCTCTCGTACAGATGTTTTTCGCAGCTGAGACAGTTGAGCAGATGATGGAGACAGAGGTATCATTCGTACTTGGGAAACAGATGAAGCCAATCTAAAGAAACACTAATATCAACACTTTTAAAGATATTCGTACTTGATATGAGCTAAAGATCCTTCACGTCTACTATATCTACGCTCATGGGCAGATTCCTCAGAATACAGAGGAACCCAATCGTCATCCCAGAAAGAGTCTTTTTGCATCTCAGGTGTCTTGCCATAACCTTCATCAACAATTTTCAAACCCATCTGAAAACATACTTTATAGTAATGTGAACTGTTTTGCTACATACAGCGAAGTTTCGGTCAATAAGCATATTAGTCTCGAAGTCATCATCATCTTCGCCCCAAGGGTTTAGTAGAGCTTCACCTATTTTCAGCCAACCCATATATAATACAAACTGGATACTTGTCATAAAAGGGAAAATCATGTCTATCTAGAATTGAAAATCTCAAATCAAATCTGCTTGAAATGAAACGTACTCCGTCGTTCTCATACTTTGAGCGATCCACATACTGACGAGCAATAACACAAACAAGGAAGTATGCGTGAACGGCGAAACAGACAATGGTGGGGTATATCATAGGCAAAGGCACCCAATCATAATTACAAAGCCAAGCTAAGTCAGTTCTAAACTTTCGGACTTCCTGTGAAATTTTTTCTTTATAAATGATTAACGATTAGTATAACCTCAGAGAGTATAGTTACGTAATAATCGCTCTCAATGAAGCCGTCTAAGCGTGCCCTTAAAACTAATTTGAAACCACAGAGCAATTTTCAGTGCAAACCTATAGATGAGTGCCCAAGCCCAGTTGAACGGTAAGAAGTATTTCGAATAACCGTACTGAATGTCGTCAAAGTTTTCCTTTTCGTGTGGCATCATGAAACCTAAAAACACATTTCATTTATATATGTTTATTCGAAACGAACCAGCAGCTGCTACAGTATCTAAAGTTGGAAACCGTTTACGACAAGGCATAGAAAGATCTCTAAATATAAGGACCTTCAAACTTGGGAATCAGATTGAAAAACAAAATACTAAAACACCTGTGTTAATTGGCAATAACGAACAATGTTTCTTCGGTACTGTCTTGCTCTCTCTGACACACCGCGGACATATAAAGCTGTCATCAAAGCAATACTGTAATGATGATTAAGTTTTGATTATGAGGCACAGCCTTACTTATCCATGAATCCTATGATGTTATACAAATACCAGAAACGAGTGAGAACGGCTGCGATGAAAAAACCTAACATCCAATCAAGTGGAATATAGTCCATTCGTGAGTTTGTAAAATCGACTAGAGCTTCAAAAATTCTACAAAGATGAACTTGCAGTGTTTGCTTGAATATGAAACTAACTTTCGCTGATTACCATTAAGTATAAACCTGTATACTAAAGAAAATACTCCGAACAGCACAAGCCATGTGATGTACTGCAGGTAGACAGCCCTCCAAACAGACCCTTTCCATCTGTAAGATATGAATAGTAACAGAATCAATAATACTCGGAATCTAAGCATATGCAACCGCTTCACACATTTAATATTTTAAAATGACATTCATGACGTACGCAATGGCCGTCGAAGTTCACGTCAATATGACGTGTTGTTTAAAATATGAAATTTGAATACCTAAATAATATTAAATTCTCATCATTTTTTGAAATGAAAAAATTAAGTTGTAACAAGTGAGGACGTCAATGTTTCATGGCTACTTAAGAATTCGGTGTTTGACCTATGAAAGAGTGAGTGTTCACCATAGTTTCCGTGATTCGTAAGATTACATGAGATGAAAGAATGCATAAAAACTTCCAAAATGTTTCGAAATTATTGAGAACAGCTGAGGAAGTATCATATTCAATCTAATAATAAAGATTTCTAATCAAGTTACTCATATATTGCGCGATTTTCATCTTTTCAAGTTTTTAATTAGAAAAATTATGTTTACTCACTATAATAGGCTTTTGATACGTTTTCAGTTATGAACGTACTACTAATACTACTCATTCCTTTCTTTTCCTCTTTCATTAATCTCCCTCTCTTCATCTAGTGTGACTTGAGAAAACAAAGTTTTTTTTTTGGCAAAGAGAGATATATATTTGAGGCAAAAAATAATATTTTGATTCAAACTGATATACTTAACATAGAAGGAAATGATTAAAAATCGTTGAGAAAATTCTTTGAACTAACCGAAAAAACAATCGCATGAACGTCCATGGTCGAGACGTTGACACAGAGAGATTATAGCTGACCGTCATTTTTCGAAAGACACATATAAGTCAGCTGTTTCACTTTTGAGTCTCAAGCAGATATTATAAAAAATAAAAATATTTCCTTGTTTTAGTTAGAGTTATAACAGTCGATGTTCAGATGAGGGCAAATAGCGAACTGGAATTTTGACAATACGCTGGTTTGAATTTTTGTTTCTCAACTCCTGTCCGTTCTATGATTTCGTTGGAAAAGTTTTGGAGTTTCAGTCTTCACCCATAAACTGTACAGAATAGCATGTTATATGAAGAGGATTAGAGAAACACTGTTCTTCAATATGGAAATCGGCTTTGATTGTGTCGGTGAACAGTCGCTCGCCATTTTATGATTCCTGATATCAACGTTGTTGAAAAAAAGGCTTTTTTTCCCCGGAAATTTGATTATCCTATCCATTCGTTGAGGGAGGAGGAACAAGCATTAGTGGGAATTAGAAGGAAGTCGCATGGGGAGGTCGCGGATTGAAGGAATCAAAATCTCCCGTGTTGAGGAAGTAAAAGTGAGAGCGAAAAATCTTACTTAAGCAAGAACATGCTTGGTTTCGTATTTATTAACAAAGTTTTTATGATTATCATCCAATATTTAAAGTTGTTCTTGCCCTTCGGCTATATTGGGGTGTGGCAATGGGTGTGGCTGAGCAGCTTATATAGCATATAAACGAATGGGGGGAAAGACAAGAAGCAGAAAAAAGCTGCTCTTTAAATTCTTTTTATTTCTCTTCTTTTTTTTTCTTGTAATATTTATAGAATGAAAAAAACAAAATACAAAATGAATGCATGAAGAAGATGTTAGCTGCTTCAAAGATATTTTCAACCTGAATGCCTAATAGGGGACTCAGCAGAAGACGTTTTTACGTTTGATATTCTTGTATCCTCTTTGCTATGTCTGTTGCCGAACA
The DNA here is from genome assembly GCA_943334845.2 of Auanema sp. JU1783. Taxonomy (NCBI): domain Eukaryota; kingdom Metazoa; phylum Nematoda; class Chromadorea; order Rhabditida; family Rhabditidae; genus Auanema; species Auanema sp. JU1783. The sequence goes on along the minus strand of CALQYR020007486.1, from coordinate 322,978 downwards.
AAGTTTCAGGGTGGTTTCTTCTGCCTTTCGCTTTCAATTCTGATCAATCCCCAGATCATTTTCACCAGCTTCTCCACAAAGAAGAATGTCTTCCGCATTCAGAATGTTCAATGTCGTCTAGTTTCAAGACTCTCCCCCAGCATCATATGTTTGTTCAAAAATGAACAAAAAAAAAGAGTAAAAGTGTTAAATTGGTGTTTCCCTCATAGGTCAAATCACATGATTATCTTCGTTTAATTTGGTCGAATTATCGCTGAAAACAAGGAAAACATTTGACTTTGACGGCCGGCCAACTTTGGGCTTATCCCTTTCTCTCTCTCTCACCCTCTCTTTCTCTCTCTATCATTAATATAGAATGTGTGGTTAGAGATTTATATATATGAAAAATGAGAGATAACTATACAATCCATTTTTTCACCTGGTAACCCCTATCTTCCTCCGCTTCTCTCTCTGTATAGAATTGATCCAGTTCTCTCTCTCTCTCTCTCTCTCTCTCTCTCTCTCTCTCTCTCTCTCTCTCTCTCTCTCTCTATGTTTCTCTCTCTCTCTTGAAAGATTTGTCACTTTCCTATTTCTTTATCATTCATTACATTGTGTGTGAATGTTTGCCTACCACTCTTACTGGTAACACAACTCATTTAACATATTTTCAATTGTTCGACTTTTGTTTTTCTTCTTATCTCTCTCATTTCTTACAAGTTTTGGACTTATCGTTTACACTTTTGTGAAAAAAAAACTGCTCGTGCCGTGCATTCGAGGCAGTCGAGGCAAAGAAGAAATAGAACAGAAGTAAGGAAATAAGAGAAAGAGAGTTACGGAATGAATGCACTCTTTGTCTTTCTCAGCTGAACAGTCGAAGATCTGTTATCAACTATAGCGACATTGAAGTGTCGAATAATGAATAAGTCGTATTTTCGTTGTAGGACCTTAAAAGTCCAGTCGAATAGTTCGAGTGAGATCTTTTGAATGCCATTGTTTTCATAATTCCGTCGTTATGGTTCTTCTAACGTTCGAAATTGTTTGCTCATTCATGGATCTTTGCTTCGAAGTTTAAGCTTTAAACTTTTAAAGTGAATGTCCATGTCTGGAGGTACCTTCTGAAGGTGTGTATAGTTTGTGATTCAGAAAGTCTATTAGACAACTCGGAAATAATACCTACAGAAGTATAAAACTAATTGAGCATGAGAGCACTTTGTTTTTGAAGCTTATGCAAACATCTTGTTGTCTTTCAACCAATAGCCTAAAGCTGACTGAGAAGATATATTTCAATGGTCATCCAGAAGACGTTTTGGTCTTAACACGAACTGCAAAACAACATCATTACATTTGTCATTTTTTTCTTTTCAGTCAATTAAAATCAAAACAATGCTTTGAATGTCTATTTGCCAGGATTTTCCTAACTTGTCTAAGTCGTATGATTTGCTTTCTGATTCTTACACCATATATAGGCATTTCATCTCTCGAACTCTTTGATCTCTTTTGTTCTGCAGCAAAGCTTCATCTTACAACTTTTCGCTCAATTTACAAGCACATTTCTCACTATGGAAATATAAATAAATCTATGAAGCTTAGACAATCCTTTATTGTAATTTAAACTATTGCATCAACGACTGACTTCTTCCGTCTCTCATCGTTTACTCACAACTTCATTTATCACAAGTTTGTTTTGGCTTTTCGAAAATCAGAATTTGTAGCAAAAAAAATCTTTTACTCCCACTCTTTCTCTCCATTTCCCTCTCTATCTAATGTCTTCTTCAAAAAATAAACAACAAATTGTTTAAAAAAAGAAAAGAGAATCGTTTATTCATAAAGAATTGTAAAATTCAGCCTATTATCCATAAATGGGAATGTTTCGCTCAGGTACCGAAAGCCTTTGCATGAGCTTCGAGGCGTACAAGAACATCTCAAATGGCAAGTGCGAGGTTCTGCTCTTCATTGCCACTATTCTCGTTGTAGTTCTCTCATACTTTTTTCATTCGTTATTCTACCCTCTCCTTTTCTCATCTTCCCTCCCTCACTGTGCGTATCTTCCTCCCTCTCTTCCTCCCTCCTACTCTCCCTACCTCCCTCTCTCTTTCAAGCTTTTAATACCAAGAAGAAAAGATATTTTTTTTCTGTGAAAAATAATTCTTACAAATGAATTAGTTATTTAAGAGAAGAACAATATAATTATAATTACGCTTTAATAACAACCAAACTCATTTCAATTGGAATTATCTTAAGAGTTTTCAATTTTTAATTAAAAGATCTTTCATCTTCGAAATGTTCAATTATAAGTTTTCTCCCTGCTTTTTGAGATAAGCTTCTCAGTATCAGAAGCTATATGAAAAAAAAAGATCTGAACATTAGCATAAACACGTGAAATGAAGTTCCACGTGCACGCATCTAAGAATTCCATTTTTATTTTAATCTGCATACGCATGAACGGTTGACTATGTCTCTGCTCGGTGCATGGCTGCTGTTAAAAAGACAATCACATACACACATACATTTCCTTTCTTTCTCTTTCTCTTTTTCTCTCTCTCTCTCTTTAAGTCTCTCTTTCTCTCTCTCTCTCTCTCTCTCTCTCTCTCTCTATCTTTATTATTTAAATTAAATTATTATGCTTTTGGGGTCTCGTAACGAAAATTCTTTCATTTTTTGAAAGCTTCTGTCGATGAAGTCAGAAGTTCATTCAACCATACTTGTAATTCTTCATTTTTCTAAAGAAGACTTAAGTAATTTACTCGTGACGTGAAAAGAAGAGGAAAAAAAACTTTTTTTGTTCCAAAAATCCAAAAAGAAATGTGAACTTTGAGTGAATGATCTTATTAAGTTCGAGTATGAACTTCATTACTTCAATGATAACTGTGTTTGGAGAAAAAAAAAATTTTCTTTCCTCGTTCAATCTGTTAGTCTCACTCTCCCACAGTAATTAACTTTATTTCGCTCCTAATCATCCTCTTTAACTCTCTCACTCATAATCACATTCTTATTCTTTCTCTCTTAAACTTTTTTTTTTTCAAACCTCTCAATCACTCTCTTTATCTCTTAGTCTCTTTATCTCTTCTACACACTCTCTCTCACTCTCTCTCTATCTATGAGTGTCTTTCAAATATACATTAAAGATCAAAATTAGGAATAAAGTACCTTCTGAAGTAGAGCAGAAAATGAAAGGACAAACAATATTTCATTTTTGGGGTGATCTTTTAATATTTTGCGAGTCTCATATTACATTTGGAAGTCAGGTAAAAGATTTGTGTCATTAGGTAATCATCTTCAGCTTGAACCTCATCCCACGTATGACGTCACATCCTCCCTCATACAGCCTCTCATTCTTCTCTCTCTTCATATTGCTCGTGACTTTCCTGTGCGTCTGCATGAATTCGAAGAAAACTGAATATGTTTGTAGAAATTCGTCGAAAAGTAAATCTAGCTCAGAGTATGTTTGGGCATGTGAATAAAGACCTTTAGATCTATTGGCTTTGGCTCATTTTCCAGTGATGAAGCGAAATATAATATAAATTTAATAGAGAAAATAATATTTTTAATTATTATAAATTTAGATTTTCTCAGTAGTACATGCAAGGCGTATATTCTGGGCAATTCCGTCCACAACTCAAATCTCATTCAATGATGATGATGATAGTTTCATGGAAATTCACATCTACACACATACACATCCTCCTACGTTTACCAAGGATTTGGGTGTATGTGTGTGTGTGTGTGTGTGTTATACCTCACGCCTATTTCTTCTTCATTCTCTCCTAGTGCTACGTCTTCGTCTTCTTCTACTTCTTCTCTTTCACATCCTGAAACAGACTGCCTTCTTAAGAGCTCTCCCATCACATACTATTTCAAAAACCTTTTTCTAAGAGAGCATATGTTCAAATGCAAGCAAAGGCTGGTTCGGATGCACACTTTTTGTACTCGACCTTATTATCTTTTCATTTACTTTCATTTTTGTTCGTCGTTCAGCTTTCAATACTTTCAAACCTTCCGAAGCATGTCGTTGACCGAGGTTCAATATGCTCCTACATTCTTACTTCCGGCCGCAATGGCTTTCCTCCTCCTTTTCTGTGTGCAGGGAGTCGGATAGCGTGATCTCTAGCCTTGTGAACTACTCAACTCAGATTTTTCAGGATTGGACTTTCCCTCACTTACTTCACCTACCTTTTTTGTGTGTCCCATTTCCTTTTTATAAAAACTATATTTCATCCCGTCTATTACAATCTCTGATCATCTCACCAGCTTCATCATCCGTTCATTCAAATGATTCATCTCCATTTTCTCCATATTTCATTAACAAACATGAAAGAAAGTTCAAAAATTTCTTTCTGCTGTTTGACTCCTCTTCATCATTTTCGCAGTCTACTGTCTAGCCACGTTTCGAATTGCCTTTTCAACAGAGGAAAAAAAGCCGATTGAAGGCTTTCGCTTAGAACGGCAAATTCCATCAAACCCCATTAAGTCGTCTATTCAAGGATTGATGGATACAGTGTGTGTGCGTGTGTGTGTATGTCTGTCTATGTGTGCTCTATGTGTGGGTGAAAGATAATTTTACAAAAATACATCTTTTCATCTAAATTTCTTCCTCAGTTTATAAGGAACAAAAAGTTTCAATAGCCATAGGCAATATTCAAAACTCAAAGTACTTTAATTTGGTTTTCATCTGCCTATTCTCTTTCTCTTTCGCGAAACCTTATACCCGCTTTGACTACATCATCTGCTCATTTCAATCATAATTTATTTCAAAATGTTGTTTTTCTTTTCAGAAATCTCAAAATATGTTTTGTTATCTTCTTCCTGTGTGCTTTCGTTCGTCAGTAGCAACACCTTCGTTCTGCACACCAAACATTCCAATTTCACATATACACGCCACACACACGTGTAATTAGCATAGTTTAACTGTTTGACCCTCTCTCTCTCTCGTGTTTCATTTTCATTTTCAAAAAAAAAAACGCATGAATGGTTGTTCTTCTTTAGCCTTTTCACATCACTTACAGATACAATTTGGTTTTAAAGCTCTAAACGTGGTTCCTCATGGCCGTTTCATAGGTTTTCATTAAGGAGCCATGAAATTTCTCTTTATATCTGATAAATTTCGTGAACACAAAGATCTTTTTTGCTCATTTATCTGATAACATCCTATGGCGATCTTAGTGAACTGCGAAACATCGGAGTTTCATGATCTTTGTTCCAGAAAAGACTTTACTATTCAATGTATGTTTGAAAAAAAAATGAGGTGGGGGAGGTTCAGGTTAAGAGGTAAAGGTAGGAAGAAGTCTTATTCAAAGAACATCTTCTTCTTTCTAATTTTTTTGTTTCAAAAAATATTTCTTGAATAACGAAAAGATGCTCTGAAACCGAAAACAAATGTATTTCCTCTTCGTTTCCAACAAATTAGGTTAAAACTACAGAAATAGTTCAAAGGCAAAATTATTTGGAAGATAATTCATCATGTCAGCTTGTTTCGAACACTCTTTTCGAGACTATTATTGGACATACGAGTAACCCTCCAACATCTATCTTTGGATAGCAAAAGCCTAAACGATAAAGCGCTCAATGTGGTGATCCCATAGCATGAGAGCCGGATATGAAAACATCTGATCGTAAGAAGCTTATCTTTCGCAACATTTCTTCATCTCTCAACAGTATTAGTTTTCTTTCTTTCTTTCTTTTTTTTTTACAAAATACTAATGATATCACATTGTTTTCTCCAATCCTCCACCCTCCCATCACAACAATCGTCTTCTGAGAATTGGAAACAAAAAAAAATTAAAATTTCCAATTGTCCATCCATTAACTACGGGAAGGCATCATTAGGCAAACCAATTTTCGTCTGATGATTTCTTAAATACGATATCAGTCTTCGTTCTCCTCCTCGTACTACATCCTTCTTACCTGTCCTTTGCTGCAAATCGAAAAACGACAAAAAATATTTTGAGATAACAACCAGAAAGGCTGCCGGAGTGATCACGGTTCAACCTTTTAACTTAATTTTCGTGCCAGGACTCTTTCGCCGTCTAAGATTTGAATACCAACCGCCATTTTTTGAGCTAATTTCATCGTAAGACGGTTGCAATGCGTAATTTAATTTTTCTATTTTGAAAGTAAGTCAATCTAGTGGACATATATAGCAATATTTGAGTTTCGTGTCAGTGCTGTTATCGCCGTATTGAATTAATTAATAAAAATATGGTGTAAGTTGTCAAAAACTTATTTCTGCTCTCCTTGTAATTGTTTTTAAAATTATTTTGTTTTCAAATCAAGTGGCTATCTGTGGAGCATCTGATGCTTGATTGGACATCTGCAGAAAGCACGTGTATAAGCCAATTATATTGAAAATTTCTTTTTTTTTTGGGCCATTCTTTTGATTTCATCACAGATTCCCAAATACACAAGAATCTTGTTTGGCTCCATCTTCCGAAGACATTCCTCAAGTGCTCAAATCAGCTTTTGTGGCCATCGAAAGATGTTGTTAATGAGAAGAACATTCGTCAACTGTCTCATTCCGAACACTTGTGGTCCTCCATTTTCTAGAAAAGAAAAAATGGATCTCTCCTGATCTCATACGGATATGCTCCTTTCCTAGAGCTTTTCTTTTTTTTTTGATTTTTTTAAGCTCGAAGATAGAACTACAAGAGTGAGTGTTTTTGAAAAAATCCTCCAATTGTATTTGATTTGTTGTTGGAGATTTGCATGAGAACATTCTGTGAGAAAGTGAGTTTGAGGAAAAAGTGTGCGTGATATTTCCTTATTTATATGTTATTATACTATTAATTGAAGGCGGTAAGAGCATGTGCACTTGGCGCCCTACTCCAAAAAAGTTTGCCTCCCAATGCTTTCACCTCTTTTCTCCTCGTGGACTAACTCTAGCTCTTTTCCATCTGCAACTCCGACAACTCTAGCTCCCTCATGTTCTCAAAGTAATTAAGCGAGCCAAAGTTTCATTTTTACTTTCGAATACATAAGGTTACTCAAAGTCATAATTTTCTTTTTTGTCTGAACGATCTTTCCTCTAAGTTGAGTTTGAAAGTCGCTGCAAAATCAAATTAACATTTGATTCTATTTGGAAATCAACCACAAGCAGCTTCCTGAGTTGTTTCAGGAGTTTGTTTATTATTTTTTGGTTCTAAAAGCATTTTTGCATCATTAATTGGAAGAAGAAATTGTATTTTTTGTGACAAACAGTAGACAACAATGGTTCTGTGACAGTTACGAGAGAAGGGAAGGCGAGAGAGGATGTGATGAATAATTTCGGAAACGCATTTTCCGCAATTGCTGCCGTTATGGCAGCTGCATATGAGACGTGGGATTTTCTGAGGTAATGAACGAACCTCTCATATTCTTTTTTTTTTTGTTTAATTTTTTTCGCACCTGTCGAACTTTGCATGTACACGAGACGAATAAGCATTGCGTCTTGTTATTGTCCATGCCCTCTTTGCTCAGACGCAAAGAATTATCGTTTGGATTAAGATAGCTTTTTGTCATCTCTGAAACAAGTTATACATGTTAACTATAAAGTTTCTATTCATTTCAATTTGTTAGGTTTAAAAAGGAATTATATAAACACATAGTACATTCTGTCATTAAATAACAAAAATCAACAGAAATTTTGAATTTTAAATAGGCTCACAATTCAGATTTTTCATCCTGAAGTTGCCCTGACGGCTACACTCCATGCTCCAAATCTATGATGACCGCGATTTTTACTTAAATTTTTCGGACAAAAAGAGATGGAGTCAAGTGAGATTCTATTCACATGAATATCTCAATGAGTCCATCTATTTCATTTTATTAATTTTCATGATGATGATCTACTTTATTCTTGAGCTTCTGTGACTTTTTGGACGACATGTTGTCGTTTTCTTAATCTCATTCATGCTTTTCAAATATCCTTCCTCTTCCTCCCTCTATCTCTCTCTCTATCTCTCTCTATTTCTTTTGCATTAACTCTCTTTGATTCTCTTCATAGTTTTACGGATAATTCCTTCTTCTTCTTTTACTTCCTACTCTTTAAGATTCTCACGAGAACTCACCCTCACCCCCTTTGACCGTGATCATCCATGAATTACCCATTCAACCCAAAAATGGTCAAAATGATTTTTCTTTTTTTTTTTGTCGTGAGCCGTCATCCATCTTATTCACATTGCATCGCTTCGAGAAAATGAAGAAATTTCAAATTTGTGACTTTTCATCTCTGAAGAAGATGGAGAAGCTCAGTTTTTAGGACTAAACCTTCAGTCTCATTGCCGCTTGAAAAGCTTTTGATTATAAGCACAAGTATGTCTCGAATTAAGGAAAGATAAATAAATTGAGAGAGTGAGAAGCAGATAGTATGAGAGAATGAGCAAGAGCATGTGAATGAGAGAGAGAATGAGCATAAGAGCGTGGAAATTCTTTTTTATTTTTTTGCGAAACAAGTTGAAATGGATTTAGATCTGACCTTTTCATTTATAAATGACGTTTTACAGAGAGGTAACATGAGAGAGCAATTGACTACTTCCTTTCTCAACTAACTTCCGAAAAAACTTCAAGAAGTTCAGTTGTTGTTGAGACGTACAATCTCTTGACGAACTCAGAAAGTAGAAAAACCTTTTTTTGTCTTTCTATCCTTCTCTCTCTTCATCCATGATTTCTAAGCTCTCCAGTCATCTAACCATAAAATGGCATCATCTGATCACGGTTGTCTTCCACGTCGTTCTTGATGCTGTCAAGACTTCATTCAAAAGTTTCCTGAAAGGAGAAAAAAAAAAGTCTTTTACTTAAACTTCCAACGGAAAATTTGATCGGAGAAACTGGATGAAGCTGATCGTGAATGTCTTTTTCCCCTCCCCTTGTTTCATTTTCTCTTGCTCTTACCCTCATATACTTCACTCTCGTACTTCAAGCAGGACATTAAGCTTCACTACATTTTCATAAACTTTTTTTTTATTCTCATGCAGAAAAATAATTCCGATTTCTTCATTTTCTACTTTGATGGTATTTTTCTTTTTCTTCCGAATTTGAAAAGCTTAGTGCAGAACTCGGTTAAGATTCTCTTGTTTTCAGTATTCTCCAGCATTTCAGTTATTTCTGGCTTTTACCAAACGTTTTGTGTCTAACTTATCATTCTCATTCTCATATACTCACATTCTCATTTTCTTTCCTTCCATCTCTCAGTCTCCATTTCTCTCTTAATCTCTCATGTCTCTCTCTATATCTCTTTCAATCTCTTTATATGCATATATGTATTGCACCTCTAATCAGTAATTTTTTTTTCAGAAATGAATGATGAAGCTTCGACAGCAATTTATTCAGATTGGACACATCACGGGGGAGTGCCATTTCAGGTAAAAACAAAAAAATTTTTATGAACAATTAGATGCACAAAGGAGTTGTTGAAAGCGAAGAGAGTGTTTTCCAATTGCAACCTGAATATCATTTAGCTTTTTTTTTATTTTTTTAGACAGAAAAAAAAATTTTTTTTTTCTAAAAATGTCAAAGTAATGAGCAAAGCAAGATGAGATCGTCTCATCTTTCATACCTTTACCATTTCATGAATGTTATGTCTGCATGCTGTTAGATCTACAATGCATTCGACTTATCTCTATATCTCCCCCACCCTGTTTGTTTTTTGTTTTTTTCTCAACCTCTATCCTTCACTCTCTCTCTCTATATATATATATGAATATCTTCTTCCATTTTGCTCTCTCTCTCTCTCTCCCTCTGCCGTTTTCATATTTTTGAAACAGAAAAACCTTCCCTCCCTTCTAAAAATCTTCTGTTGTTCTGAAATATTTTTGTTCAAAAACGGAAAGAACAATGCAAGTGGTTGTGATACTCGGTGCTCAATGTATTCATCCGTAACTTTTCGTTTTCTTTTTTTTTCTTTTTTTATTTCCTCCTTTAGTTCATCTTCATCTTCTTCGTCTTCATCTTCATCTGCATCACGGTCGTCTACGTTGTCTTCATCATCTTCCTCTCCTTCACATTTTTTCATCTTTCAACAGCATCATTTTCGTTCTTTCAATAAATTTCTAAATATAGCCAAAATACTTTGAAGTATTTCTTCACAAGGAGGTCAACTGAAGACTCAATCATTTGGAATTTCGGGGCTAAAAAAGAAAATAAAAGATTTCTCCCATCATCTACTTTAATAATCAATGAATCTCTATTTTAATGTCTCACAAATCCATTTATATTATCTAAATAATCCATAAAATTATTTTTAAATCCTTACCTTATATGTACATCTTGCTGATGAGGTTGTTTATCTACCTATCTATCAAAACATCTAACTGTCTGCACTCTCTGCGTACGTCAATCATAATCATCAATCACTTACTGACTCAAGTTGTGTTCAAGTTTTTGCGTTTTGCCGTCTACAACCTTCATACGTGATCACTCTTAACAGATAGTTTGTTGGCAATTTGCTTTCTTATTCTTTCTCTCTCTTTCTGTTCAAAAATCTGAAAAACAAGCAAACTTCTTATTGAAGACAGGTTCAGGAAAAGAGAGAAAGAGAGAGAGAGAGAGGAAAGCACGGAAGGAGGTAGCCAAACGGCATAAAAGGAGAGAATAACTCTCTTGACAGAGTTTCTGATGAAGAATTGTCAAAGTTGTGACACACGCAGCACCCCCATTCTAAACATACAATTCAAATCTTGTTTTCCTGGTAGAAAAAAAACCAAATTTTTTTAATGAAAGATTGAACAAAACTTTCTCGGAAATTCATCTGAGCTTCAATCAGTGAACTCTACAACAAGCCATGACCCTCTATCTCTCTATCTCTCTCCCTCGTATTCCGCTTATGCGTCAGCATGTTGTGGCAGATCATCAGCTCATCCTTCCATGATTTTCTTCTGTTCATATTCTCTTTCTCTCCATTTCTTTTTTTGTTTCTCTGTTTTTTTCTCATCAGAAATGAGAGAAGCTCCTCCTTTTTTTTCTGTTGGAAGCTCAAAGAATCCACTTTTGGACGCGGCTTAAACTCCACCCACCTCCATCATGCTCACATAGCTAAACAAGAGGAAAAGCTGTCACACAAGCCCAATTTCTTCATAAACACATAGTTGAACATCCCACTTGTCATTATTGTTCTTTAATCATATCAAATTCTCAGGAGACATGTAGATAAAAACTTTTCTTCTTTTTATTTTTTTTCTTCTGTTTTCTAGTGGAAGGAAATTCTGCGGTCATCTGCTTCATGTTTCATTTCCTTGCTCTGTTATACTTTTGAAAGCTTCCTCCTACAACATACTTGTAATTCTTAATCCTAGACTTACACTTCGTTCTTCTACATCTTGATTTTCGATTTCATTTTTGGCGTCCAACAAGACTTGCTCGTCATGCAGAATTTGGTAAGTTCATTTTCCTCCTTCACAGATTTTTCTCGTTCCCTCTGAATGTTTTTCGTTTAACGATGAGCATATCTTAATTCAACACATAATTAGATATCTCTGTTCGAAGAGAAATCCTTTGTGGTCACGAAGACTATTTCCTTGTTCAGTCATCTTTTGCATGCTATTAATGCTTAATAAGCTCTGTTTACAACAAACATTTCGAACGTAATATGCAAATTCCATGTAGAGACACTTTCTCTTCACTCCTCTAACCAAGAAACTCCTAACGTCTCTACAAAATCAAACTCAACTCCAACCGGAAAAGTAACAAAAAGTGTCGAAAAAATGTGAAAAGCAGTTGAGAAACTCCATTGGAGGACAAATATGAATTTAATCAAACGTTTGTTCCCAAAAACTGCCATTGCACAAACTTTTTTTTTTGTCCCTGTCATACACTGTTCATTCAACTTATTTTTTTGTTTTGTTTTTCATCCATTTAACGTCATCTGCTCCATTTCGTTTGCTCTGTTTCCGACTTGAAGTTACAACATGCATGTACTTTAATTGCCACAGGCAATGTCAAAGAATAGTTTCAACAAAAAAAAAAAGAAGAGAGAAGAGTGGAAGAAGAATGACATGTCCTTAGGTTGTGAATCTGAAAAGAATGCAAAAATATTATTTTTTTTTGCTGAACATTTTGACATGTAAACAATCGAATTCGAATAGGTAATGCTTTAGCCGTTTGAACATCATTCTGAGCACGTGTCAGATCTACAAGTTAATTTTCAAATTTGTAATCCTACGCGCCCAAACTATCAAAAATCTACGTATGCTAATTTCAAGCACACGCTTGGCTCCCAAACATCAGAACTTATTTTGATGTTGAGGCTACGTAGTGAGCGGTTGCATACGAGGAAGAGGAAAGGAATAAAAAAAAAAAAAAGAAGAAAAATTTTCATTTTTCAACATTTTAAATTAATTTTTGTGAAGCAAACCATGTTTACAGGGATTGAGGAAATACATTGCTTTTACATACATTGGATTTAATATCGTTGGGTTCATTGTGAACATTTGGGTTTTCTATGTCGTCGCACCACTCATTTTCGCTCCAGCCGTTAAGGTAATTCTTAGATGATCGGATTTTTATTTCATCTATGATGCTAGTTGAACTAATAACAATAGCAAGCTTATTCAGGTTCCAAAAAGTATCTTATTCTTCATCATGGCATTATGCGTAGGAGATCTTATGACCATGATAGGTAATCGGATGAACACACACACCGAAAATAGAGAATCTTATTTCGTTTATTTCAGCCATGCTTTTACTCGTTATGGAATTATTTTTTGGCACCTGGCAGTTCTCGTCTGTTGTCTGTACATCATATCTAGTGTTTGATTCGATGAACAAGTATGTTTTCTTTTTTACTCACTTTCTACCAATGTCTTGTTACTTCAATATTCCATTTTTTGTTATTCTCTGTCTTCCTGTTAATCTAATTTTGTTATTTTCTTCAGATTCATCGCCCCAATGATTGTCTTTCTCATAAGTCGCACATGCTACGCGACAATTTGCTTAAATAAAACTAAAGCTGAAAGAGCTGCGAGCCTTAAGGTAAGGCATCATAAACTGTTTCCGTGTTCTCTTCCGCCAACCTGTTTGCCCAATTAGTTCTACTATGGGTTCCTTGTTGTTTGGCATTCTTTTTAAACTTTTCGAACAATTGTAATATTGAATTCGAAATCAAAGCTCAATCTAGTTCGAATGTTATTTGGATTCTTTAGTACGCGGTGGTTCAATTAGCTGTTGCTCTCGGGTTCGTATTGGTTTTAGTGTGGCCAGTCTTTGCATATTCGCAGGTAATCATTGCTATTCGAAACAAGCTTACAGTTCCTTTCAGGTTTTCACATTCTATATTAATCCTAATAGTACAACGAAAGAAGTAACGATCATTCGGAAGTGTGGTTTCTTCCCTCCTCAACGTACTGTCCGTATAGCATCTGCCTGACTGACGGTTACCATTTTCAGAAATCGAGTTCTGGTTCAACCTGATAGCTTGTATAACCTCATACGCGGTACCATTAATTGGAATCATCTATTCATATCTATCTGTACCGTTTTTTCTGAAACGGCGAGCTCTAACGACACTAGTGTCATCAAAGTAAGTATTCAAAACTTCTGCAGAATAATCAACTCTAACACAAAAGCTAAATAATATGCATTTTCGTCAGTTCAAGCACTTAACAAAAAGAATTTCACTGATGGAATACTTCATGTTTAATGCGTATGAAGAGAAGATAAACGAATTTCAATAATGTCAACAATATTCTATTCAGAAGCTTTTTGTCCTCTAAAAAACTTTTTTTGACTCTTCTATAGAAAAATATTTAATTTTCTATTTGTTACAGCTCAATTGACAATGCCATGCGTAAGGTTATAACAACTGTTTTATTGTTAACTGCTATATATGTGCTGTGCTGGTCTCCATACTGGGTGTCCATGTTTGCCCACGACATTCTACCTGTTGCCCAGAAATATAGTTGAGTTGTTCGGTCAATTTCATACTTAATATACTATTTCAGTGGTAATTATTTCATATTTCATTCATTTGTTACCGTATGTTAGCTGTTTAGCTTATCCCGTTATATTCACTCTCATGAATAGAGGTAATTTATATTTTCCATTTCCCAAAATAGTAATCACAAGTCTGCATTATGGACAGAATTTCATCAAAAATATTTTTTTCAGGCATACGAACAGCTCATGCGAAAATAGTTGCTGATCAGCGTCGCAGATTCAGAAGTTTAACAGACGATGCAACAGTTCATGTCAGGAGCGTCATACGGTATTTCATTTTGCTTCAAACAGTTCATCCCATTAATTGAATTTGTAGTGGATTCCCACAACGTCTACGACAACCCAACTCTAATATTCAGAATGATCCAAAATCCACAAGTTCTGATTCAGCAACAAGATGTGTAGAACTAGTATATCGCGAGAAGGTTCTTTGCTTTCTTTCTTCGTCTTTTTTTTTTCACCTCTTTACTTCAGGTACCCGACACGAAGACATACTCAACAGACGAAAACTCAGGTTATGGAGCTAATAGTAATGAGACAACTCGAGAAATCGAAAATGAAACGTTGTTAAGTTAGGAATTTTGATTAAATCCATATTCTTTTTTATTCCTAATGGGTATATATGTTGTAAATATTATTCTCATCGTTATCAGCCATGTGTGTGACTATATGATCTCATTTTGAAGTTTTCAATTTTCCTCTATTTCATAATTCAGCTTTTTATTCTCCCGTTTATCAACGAAAATTGAGTAAAAAAATTATATTATAATGACCATATATGAAATGTACGATAGTCTATGTGAAGACCGAAGATAAATAAGCATGATGGAATTACAGGGGAAAAAAAAAGTTGCAACTGAACGACCAAATAGAGTATGTCAACATGAAGCTTATTTTGTCCAATAGCATAGATCACAAGATCACTCATAGTTTATGTGAATGTTTGAAAGATCATTCTGATAATCTTTTCACAGCTTCATTTTTCGTAATAAAAGATGTGTTAAGGCTGGAATATCATATGATTGCTTTCAAAATATTAAACACAAGCCTGTTGAGCCCAGATGGTCATGATTAAAATACGAAATTTTCGTTAAATTCGCCCATCTTCTTCACTTTTTTGCAATATTTTCATTTGTCTTTACTGAAATATTTGACGTTTCTTGTTCCACAAAAGGAAAATGCATTCGGCAAACAATCTCTCTGAACGAGGGATTAAGCATAGAGCCAACCACGTTGCACTGACCTCTGCCTCCTTCTCCACCTCCTTCTTCTTCTTCTTCTCCGACGTCGTCGTCGTCGTGGTCTTCATCTTCTTGTTGTGTTGCTCACTTCAGTCTAATGTCTGTTGTCGTTTTGGTTGTTTAGCACAGAGACTGGACAGTCAAAAATGAACTCGCACGGTTTCTTTATGATCAAAACGTTCCGACCATTTGTTGCAAACATTCATCGTTCGCCTTTTATTGAATACTTCTTTGCAAGAACTGTAAAGATGATTAGATTCATTCGATTTCTAAGCTACATGCACTCATGCAGTCTCTGGATAACTCTATTTAAAATATCAAGCAAATTTCAAATTCATTATCTTGGCGCCTAATTTCCACGTAAATCTATTTCTTGCTCATAATCTCATTTTCTTCTACAGTACGCATAATGAGCGGTTGCTTCCACTTTTAACTTTAAGAAAGTTATTTTAACTCTTTCTCTTCCTTCATTCTGCTCATAACCCGAGTTTATTTCCTTTTTTCTTTCTTTTGCGCACTTTTGCTGTCATCCTAGATTCTCTTGTTTATGGAAGACGACTGTCTTTTGACAAGTTTAAGATTTGTTTTAATTTTTTTTATCCTTTTTCTTTCATTGGTAAATGAATGCGCTATACTTATCTTCCATTTCGTTCCTGTCATCATTACATTCCTTGCGTCACGGTAGACAGTAGGTCTGTCTAGACATATGAGGAATGAATTTTTTGACATCTATCAACATTACCTTAAATCTTCATGTCATTTTTTGTCTAATATCAAACTTCGCAGTTTGTCAGCTGTTGGTATCATTTGCACTCAGCCTTGAGGCGATTATAAGAGAGCGAAGTAGGGTAAATGTGTAAATAAGGTTCATATAGGGTAGAGGTGGAGACAGTCCACCTACTTCATTGAGAGAGAAGACTTTTGCAAGAAAGAGAAGAGAACAAAAGTGTGAGCTAGAGTCGCGAAATCTGAGTGTTGGAGCGCGAGACTGTCAGGCGAGGAAAGAAGCAAAAAGCTGGTTGAATGAAGGAAGGAGAAAATGGACAGGGTGAATGAATGACCACGAGAAGCTAGATGAGAAGACGACAAAAGCTTAAGTTTGACGCTTTCATCTCTTCATCATCATATAGAGCTTGTCGCTTTCCTTGTTCACTTGCCTCATTATCGTCTTGAATTCGTATAGATTATTTATCGCATAGACAGATGCTATGAAAGGTGATGATGTCATCGATACTTCTAGCACATCTTATTGTTATAGCATTACTTTATGTGTTGTTACATTACTCAAAGTCATTCTACTCTAATGTTTCTAAAGAAATCTATTTGTGAAGCATCAGAACGCTCATCGCGTGTTCAGTCTTGTTCTCCCTATTCATAATAGCTTTGAAATATTTTTTCGCTTTTCTTCTTATTAGTTTCCTTTCTTCTTAGCTTGCGTCCTCTAACTTAGCATGTGTGAAGCATTCACCTGTTTGTTTTCTAAACCTTTATTATCGAAAAAGAAAAAAGATAATTGCTAAGAATGGGTAGAGTGTCTTGGTCAATCCATCTTTACTTTTAACTCTTCATCGCCTTTCTTTGATTTTTTTCTCGTTCCACTCGACTATATTGCACTTTGTCAATTCAAAACTCTCATCTGACCAGAGAGAAAGACGTAGTTACTCCATATCTACAGTTCAGATAGTAGAAGATTCGAACTAATTACTTACAAAAAAAGTTTTTCGGAGAACATTACCTCTTCTTGAATTTCATCAGAAGCAACAATGATTGTCTATTGGTGGTCAGTATATTACTGACATCTATATAGAGGTGTGGGAAGAGATGTGGCGAAATCTAAAACAGATAGAACTGTCTAGCTCTTTTTCCCTTTTTTTTTCTCATTGTATATGTCTTCGTTCCCCTCTGAAGTACTGTGTTCATTGACACCCGTCTGAGCACACTCAGTGCTATCTGATACATCGGATGACCAATGCATCTGCTTTTTCTATTCTTCCTCACAAAACTTTTCAATCCGTGGAAAGATATTTAACAAACCCAAGAGAAACAGATGATTGTTATTTCAATATCCCTTTTTGAGTTTTTCGATCTTTTCGTTGACTTTCATCTCTCAACACGCGCCATTTCTCTGTCTGTATATTAAATCCGAGAGGTCTGCACCAATCCTTTTTTTTTTTTTTTGTCGGATATTATCCAAGATCGTTTAGAGTATAATGTATCTTGAATGTATGGATGATTAAACTCATCCCCTTAATCTCTTCATTAGTGGTTTTCCATTTTTGAAACTACCAATTCACTCTCTCTTCCTTTCTCCCTTCCTCATTCACACTCTCAACCTGTAATCGCTTTTTTTATTATCTAATTTGACAGATTATTCTTGTGACATTTGTGTTTTTTACTCATTCAACTCTTTATAAACTTCTGTTTCTTGTTCCATATACCATATTTGACAATGAAAATCCTTTTTCCCATTTCAGACATCAGTCCGTACTAGGAAGCTCGTCTGCTTCTCACACTTGTCTCATATTAGCAACTATTGTAGTTTCCATATTTTGAAGAAGAAGCAATATTTGAGAATTGTTTTGCCAACCAATGTGTTTCTGATCAAACTCATTGACTGCCTTAGCACCATTTCCGAAAATGCGTTTTGATTGTGTCGAACGAGAATTTGCTAATATTTTTGGCAAATACAGGTAAGGAAACAGAACCATATGCATAAATGAAGTTTTCGACCTTCATCTATATATACGGAACTTATTTCTTCTTTTTATTATCTCAACAAATGTATCTCTGCTCTCAACAATCAGCTTAGTTCATCAACATAGGTTCGGAACTTAGAAATGATATAAGCTTACTCTCCTCATTTCTCTTACTATTTCTTTCGTTGGTTTACGGTTCAAGAGGTGCGAATGTTCACATAGGAAAGACGTTAGCCGAAAATGCTAATCGTCTTAACTCCGCTTGTTTATACCGTAAATTCTCGTTACAGCTCATCAGCTGTTATAGTTTTGGTGCAAAGAACAAGAACAAAAATTTTTTTTAAAAAGTTTTTCTCAAATTTAATTCAATCGATTTCCACACGTACAGTACGTGACGTAAGTTAAGTGGGTGATCTACCGATGATGGGCACTTGTCTGTTCCTTTCTCTTTCTCTCCATCTTTCCATTTATGTTTCTCATTGAAATGATTTGAGTTGGTCAGACTAACAGCTAGCTATTGTGCTCATTTGCTCAATAGCAACTCCGAAGTACCCTTGACTCCAATTAGAACATTAAATACAATTGAAGCCCCCAGATATCAAACTGTTGAAGAGCCCATGCAGATGAGCTGAGCTAGTTTTTGGAGCTTTCTGAAAAAACTATAAAGTTTAAGAAAAAAGAAGAGAAAATAGTTACATTGTTGATAATTGCATTGAACCTGAATCAAATTTCTGTTTCAGTGGAGTAGTTGTTCGGCATCCCGTGCCTTTCATCATCTTACCATTTCTATTAACATGTGCCTTATCGACAGGACTTCTTAATCACAAAAAAGTGAGTTGTGCACTGTTTGTTGCATTTTTGAACTTTATAATGACGTTTGGTAAGTTAACAAAAGAGAAAAGACGTCAACTTCTTCTCTTACTCTTCTGTTTTTCACAACCAAACAGTCCGGAAATGGCTAATACACACGGAACGTAGATGGCCATACGGATACGGACAAATGAAGGATAAAGACAAATACTCAACAAAAAACACTCAAAATCTCTTAATTGTGGCTATTTGACAGTTTCACAACTTTTTTTCCTTTATTTCTCCCTTTTTGTGAACAAACAATAATTATATTTTTTTTAGGCTTTCATGAAAGATGAACTTGAACTCTATACTCCGACCGATGCTCAAGCTCGCAGAGAATTAGAACAATTGGATAAACTTTTTCATATAAACGATTCCGATCCGTTCTACGCAACAAGAAGGTACAAAGATATTTTCTTATTTGCTCAAAATTCATTAACCATATCCGTCCAAAGACTTTCTCATAATGAAGTGCTCTATTGAGCTCAGATAGAGCAATACGAAAGTTTCTTGATCTTTGGATACTATCTTCATCAACTTATCTGACCAACTTTAAGCCGGAAACATTAACATTGGTCATCGGATTATGAGCCGATTCTTCCAAATAATTTCTTCTTAGCTTCTCCAAATGAACTTTTTGGACTTTTGTAATCTTCCGACAAAATTTGGCTTATAATCTCTCTTTATACTGAGAGGGTTCAAAATTCAAATATCTTCAGCTCGTTCGGCAAAAAGACAAAGCTGAAAGTACAAAGTCTATCTACAAGACTAAAGAAGAAAAGAGAAACAGTCCAGCGGACTGGGATTGAACTTGTTATTCTTTCTGAGCTTGAATTAAACTTCATCCATCCATTTCGTCTCATCATCTTCTTCTCTTACCGTTCTATATTCTTCAGTCATCTGTTTCTATAATATTTGGGTGACAAACAAACAATCGATTGCTTACCGACGATTATCTCTTTTGCTCCTATCGTTTCATCTCCCTCGCGTGTGTTGTGTCGAGACCGTTCGAATCATTAGATTACCGAGCGTCATCTCTTCTGAAATTCATCGAAAAATTGACAAACATAGGGTTCGAATAATATGGGATGAGAATTCATTGATGAAGCTTAAAAATAACATTAAACCAACTGAAATGTATCCTTACAGATATGATATCAAAAGAGCCGGTTACATCATAGTCACACATCGAGAAGAAGATGCTGATATTCTGAATCCTCTAGTTATGCATGCAGCTATGCAACTCTGGAGTGTCGTACAGGTTTATTACCTGTTATACCAAACTGAATAACTCAATAACCTATTACAGTCTATGACAGTTGAAGATGAAGCTGAGAGAAGAATCAACTATCCAAGTATATGTGTGAAATTTCCTATTCCACCAGAATTCAGCAAAGCTTTACATTCCATATTTGCTCCAAACATCACGACGTGAGTTCCAATCTTGCAAATCTTTATTCCTTTACTACATTTTAACTTCCGGATTTCGCATCACATTCATGAAAAGGCTCTTGTTAAACATTTTGCCGTTTCGCCGTAGAAGAAAAAGAAATTTGACACTTTTCAAATTGTCAGTAGAGATGAACACATTCGGGTTTTACTTTTTGAGTTCTAACATATTTTCAAAGTTCTAAGCCAATTGAGATGGATTTTCTCCTTGCAAACTAGTATATATCCCAAAAAAACAGATTTTAATCTCGCCAATTTATAACAAAACTGTACAGGTCGAAACATCGAACATCGCTTGGGTTGGCTCTAACTTGAAAAATCAAATGTCGCTCTTGAAAAATTAAGCAATCTCCCTTAATCTCCAGAAAAACAAATATACAAGCGAAAGCAACCGATCTGTTACAACGTAAAAACACAACCGTTCGGGGCGAATGCTAAGCTAAGAATGCTACGTGTTTTGTAAAAACACGCGGTAACTTTGAAATATGCAAATTTCGCACGTTGTTTACGCACGCGCTATGAACTTCGAATTTCTTGACTTCAATCTCTGACCAGCAACATATCATATTTCTAATTGTTCTTTATACTGTGAAGTATTTGTAATCTTGTATTTTACAGGCCAGATGAAATTTGTGTTTCTAATCCTCTGGTTGAAATGTTTAAGCTGCTCTTAGTAGCCGATCGTTCAATATTGAATCGATCAATAGATGACATGACCCTCGGTCAAATATCGGATGCTATACGTTTCGATTCTGGAGGAATGACTCACTTGCTCGGAGGTGTTACATTAGATGAAGATCGTCGAATAAGTGGGGCAAAAGCGATGATGCTCCCTTATGCATTGAGACATTCATCTGAGAATGAAGACAGCTTAGCTGAGAAATGGGAATTGAGATTGGCGGATTTTCTACTTCAGGTTTGATTCATTCAATACTGAGCAGCAGGCATTTCCGTTTATAGTATGATTCTCCCGTTATTAGAGCGAGTTGGTGGACTTATGAAACTTTAGCAGCTGAAAGTGCTAGGGATCGAAATCAATTAATAAGGTATATCAGCACAGGAATGTTTATTATAATGAGTTACGATTTACAGTATGCTTGGACCATGCTTTTTGGCAGTTTCAGTTTATACAATTTGTATGTGCTGTGTGGCTTCATGGAGACGGTCTAGACCATGGTAGTTCCTCCTTTAATTCAACTTGAGAGAAACTTCTCGTTTTAGGTTGGCAATTGGAGGAGTCATATCGGCAGCAATGGCTATATCTTCAGCTGTAGGATGCTTACTTTTGTTAGGATATGGAATGACTTCGGTTGCTTATTCTATGCCGTTCATTGTATTCTGTAAGTGACTTTTCGAATTCGGGGGAATTGTAATCTGAAATTATTTGACAAGACAGCAAGATTAATCCGCGCTCAGTATTTCATACTTAAGTGAAGAAGTCTCTTTCTTCTTTGATACTGATGTTCAGTTCCATTCTTTGGTCTTACGCAACCTCAACCTAGCTTTTGTATCATTTTTACGCTTTTGAATGGCTGAAATCATGAGGAGGCAATGAGCTCTGTTCAAACATGGTAAAGGACCTTTTGGGTCAAGCGATAATCTCTGAAGAATAAGTGCTTTGGAGTATTCTTTCATCTTTTCACCTTTGTTTTAATTGTCTTCTCATTTTTCGCTTTCCTTTTGCAATTTCGTCGCGGTGAGACCACCTTCTCGAGGAAATATGATATTCCTCGGTCAGTGATTCAGTTTGTCCACTCAAGAGTTGCTCATGCTTAATAGCACAAAAGACATCTTCGAATTTCAATAACTCGTCTTTGTAATATCAGGCAGCTTGAGGGTTTGAAAGTGGTTGTACCACCAATCTAAATGACAGAAGATGCGGAAAAGTCTTAGAAGTAGGGAAACACGTTCCTATTTAAGAAAGATGAAAGACTACCGCATCCAAACTACTTCTGTAGTTTATACTTTTCGAACCAGAACTGTACATTCTGTCAATAGGCTATTGAGTAAAGTTGTTGTTGTTGTTGGGTGTCGAAGATTGCAAAAGAAGCGCATAGTAGTCGTTAATCATATAGGTATAGTTAATCTGCATGGTAAATACGATTTGGGAAATGTAGAAGAGTCCATTTCCTTATTTGGCTGATCTTCAAACAGAAAAGGGAAAGAATTCTTTATACAAGTCACCATAACTTTCCCTCATATTGTTTGTCACATTTACCTTTTCTTTTTCTGGAAGTTTAATCCAGTTCACGGTGTAACTGGCACAAACATCCTTTGAACTAAAGAGTTCAATTTGATTCAAAGTGTTACATAAAGAGCAATATGAAACTATATTTTTCAGCTGTCGGAGTTGACAATGTGTTTATCCTTCTATCAGCCTGGAGATCAACACCTTCATGTGCAGATTTGGAAGAGAGGATGAGAGAGACGTTTGCCGATGCTGCTGTGTCTATTACGGTCACTTCCTTGACTGATTTCATATCATTTGCTGTCGGATGCGCAACACCTTTCCCTAGTGTTCAAGTAACGTTCATTTCACGAACTTATGTGCAATTTTCACTTCAGATGTTCTGTATGTATGCAGTGGTGGCTGTCATTTTTACATATGTGTATCAAATGACCTTCTTTGCTGGTATAATGGTTCTAACTAATAAACGTGAACTGTCCAACCGCAATTGCTTAACGTTCAGGAAAATCTCGAAAAAAGAAGGTAAGTAAAGAACGGACCTGATTCTTTATGAACATGCCTTTCCAGTTTGGGATCCATCTGCAACAGACACGGATCGCAGTTTTGAGAAAAACTTCTGGTTGTCTCAGTTTTTCCGTACAACTTATTCGGATATTCTTCTGAATCCTGTAGCTAGATTCATGATTATCACGCTTTTCATAGGATATTTGGTAACTTAGTCACCGATTACGAAAATAACTAGTTGTTCCAGGGAATTGCAACATACGGATGTACTAAGGTGAAACTGGGTTTAGAGCCTAACGACTTGCTCCCGGACAACTCATATGGAAAGCGAACACTGCAAATGGCTGAGAAATACTTTTCTGGTATATACAACACATTCAATGTTGCCCGAACAAAACCATTTGTAGATTACGGTTCATCACTGCACGTCTGGATGTACAATCTTTCTAATGTGAATTTCGATAATCGTAAGGTCTGGGTTGTGTTAGAAGAAGAATTGAAATTGTATGAGCATACAGAGTTTACAGGAGGAAGTGATTCATGGTATGAAATTATATGAAGACTGAGATAATCATCACTAACTTCAGGTTGAAAACGTTTTTGGCATACATCAAGCAAGCTGGACTTCTCATCACTCCGGATAATTTTGTTTATATCTTGCAAAATGTTTTCTTATCTCAACCACAATTTTCTAAATACAAGCGGTTTGTTAAAGAGCTTATTGATGTTTTCCTGATCGGAAGGTTTAGGGATATCGTGTTTGATGCGTCTGACACCTTATTAGATGCTTCTCGGATACCTGTTCAACTTCGACATGTTGGGAGCGCGAACCAGAGCAGAGCCATGCACTTGTTTAGAAGTTTAGCCGAGACCAGTGAATTACAAACAAGCGTCTATGCTGACTTTTTCCAGGTTCGTTCGAAGCTTAACTGTTTGTATATTATGCCTATTTCAGTTCGCAGAGCAATATAATGCAGTTTTACCAGGAACATTGTCATCTATTGGTTACGCTGGAGTTGCTGTTGTTGTCGTTTCTCTGTTGTTAATTCCTGAACCAGTAGCAAGTTTATGGGTTAGTCCTAGTTTCAACTTTTCCCATCTAAACTCATTTCTTAGGTATCATTTTCGATAGTATCCATCAATATTGGTATTTTGGGCTTCATGACTTTTTGGAGTGTCCGATTAGATTTCATTTCAATGGTGACAATCGTTATGTCCATCGGCTTTTGCGTTGACTTTGCTGCTCATATAGCGTATAACTTCGCTAAAGTATATAGCCATCAATTTAAAGAGAAAGTAAACATTTTTTTAAGGGGAAACATATAGGTGCTGAAGAGAGAATGCGTAATGCTTTGTATGCAGTTGGAGCTCCTATCTTGCAAAGTGCTTCTTCCACCATTTTGGGTAAAACAAATCTCATTTTTGTTTCAAATGGTTTGATTATAGGAGTATCGTTTATGGCATCAGCCGAATCATACGTTTTCCGCAGTTTTCTGAAAACTATCATACTTGTCATTGCACTAGGTAACCACAATCATCCTCCTTTCCTCTTACGAGCATTTTCTAGGCGCTCTTCACGGACTGGTTATTTTACCAGTTTTGTTAACGATGTTCTATTGTGGAAGCAACGGGAAGGAAACAAAAGTTGATAAACATGCTAAACAAGTCGAAGCTAAACTTGCTGCTCAGTATACGAACGCTGCACGGACAGCTTCAATACAGGTAAAGTGAATTTCAAAAAAAATGGAAAACAAACCGCTTGTTTTCTTTGAACAACCGTGCTCCGCGCGCCCACAATGTCAAAATGAATTTCAAAACGTCATTGCGTGAAATCACGCGCCAATTCGAACTTCTAAATAAACAGTTTCAGTATCTTGCGGGGTCGGATATGTATGATCGTCCCGAGGATTACACACAGTTGGGTAGCGTTCACCCTGCTTCTTCTGTAGCGTCAACAGCTCCTCCAGTCGGGTTCGAATATCACGGTGCTATTCCTCGAGTTATGCCACCGGCTTACTCGGATGAGTCAGGAGCACCAGGGAAAATGCTTCCAATGCGAGCAAAATTGAAGTATAACAATCATCATCAGCCTAGTCATCATCACTTCCATCCACATGCTCGCTCCGCATCTAATTCTACAACTAAAGAACCTATTCCTGATTACACATTAGATCGGAGATAGTAGTGTTTAGCCTAGCTAAATTTTGTTTTAGTACGCATTGTGCTCATGTCCTGACATCTTTTGATCTCTTCAGCTCGTTTTGTTTAGATTTTATGTTTGCAGTGATCCCTGTGATAATAATTGTTTGTCCTTTGTTTAGTTTTCAAAATGAGAGAAATCAGTATTTCGTAGTTTTTGAAATAGATATACTGGTAGTACTGTTTATGTTTGTAAGTTCTATTTGCTGGTAAAGCTAATAAGCTTCGTTTTCTTTGCTCAAAGTTAATAAAGATTTATATTGAAAAAAATTTTTATTGTAGGAGGAGCAAGTAAGAGAAAATTAGTAAAGGATGTTACGAACTACTTATTTACAATATGAATAGGTTAGTTTTGATCACAAACTGATGGAAAGATTTTTAATTACAAACTTCAGAGCTTTGTTCGCTTATCATGTAAAGCAGAGAAAGACAATCCCTTACGCTTCATCGTCGGTTTCTTCTGATTCCGGGCATTGAAACGATGAACCTCTGTACTCTCCTTATTTGAAATGGACATATAAATGTCACCATTCCTTTGTCGGCCAATAATATGGGCATTCTGGCATTCGAAAACTTCTCTTTCGTCCATGATCGTTCTATATTGAGATGTTAAACTATATAATTCTAATAGATATCTTACGCTGAGTTAGCTCCTTTCCATTCAGCTACACGCACAATTTCTATTGAGTCATAATGAACAATGTATAGGAAAGGTGCTGTGTAGATGAACTCCATGGGCATTTGCTCCCATTCGATCAATTTTTCTCTAGTTTTAGTTCCTTGAGTGTTTACGAACATTCCATAATCTAGAGAAAGAAGTTAGATCTGTTGAATTTATGGATCGCTTACTTTGATAAGCTAGAAGAAGTTCGTTCTCAGAAATAGGTAATATGTTAATTGGATAGTCAGCCACATGGGTGGAAACAAGAGATCGTCCTTCACATGGATTGCGTGACAAATCAACAGAATAGAAAGTGTCAGTTCCGAAGAATAGGCCAGTCGGACTCGATTCTATGCACATGGCAGGTTCATTTGTGCTTATAGACTGTAAAACAAACATTCATAGCAAAGAGAAAAACCTCATCAATCAAACCTGATAAATTACGAAAACATCTCGAGTTGAATTGTATTTCAGAAGTTGTATTTTGGAGGAATCAGCTGCACATAAGTATCTCTGACCATTATTCTCGTGATATTTGAGTAGATGGAGATGGTCACAACCATTAATCATATCCGGTCGAATGGCAGGTGTGATAGACATCAATTGACTCTATAAGATTAAACATGTTTCAGCTTTGTTTCAAAACAAACCTTAAGTGTTGATATAGGCAACAAAGCCAAAGAACGAGTACTTCCAACAATCATAGCAATGATATTAAGCTCTTCAATTATTTCCATCTGAACTTTTTTGTTATACTAGCAGTTATATTAATAGGATTACCGCAATTACAGAGTTAAGCCCACTGACTCGAAGTGGAACTCTAGGAGATGAAACTTGAGTGAAGAACAGGCCTCCTTGAGCTCCAATGATGAGGTAATCATCAAGAATCTATGAAATGATTTTTTAAATTTCTATACTAAGACAATAGATCTTACCGCAGTCGTATGAATAGTTAGGTTATTAGGAGCGGATAGAACGAGTAAACAAGATTGCTCACTAAATGAACTTGGCTTTCTAGTAAGGACCATTCTTCTGGTTTGGGCAGATTGAAGAGCTTCAGCCCATTTCTTAGCAGTTCCAATAGATTGTGCTAACATGTACACGTTGCGACTGAAAACAGGAAAGTTTTGAAATTAATGTAGTACTGTCAACCATACCCATTCATTTTGAGTAAAATAATTCCAGATGTATATGCTTTTTCAGCTGATCTAATTTGCAAGGGAACATCGGCTCCAGCCCGTACTACGAACTGTTCTTTTTCAAGATCAATACGGAGGAAGGGCTTAGTGAGATCGCTGACATTATCATGATTATAGAAAGATAGGCTCTTTCTATCCATCATCACCCAGGCAGTTTGCCATTCACGTGATCCACTGTCATCACTTAATAATTGAGTTTCGAAAAACGTGCTACTGGCCAATTCATACCAGAAAAGTTTGATCCAGCCGTTCAGTTTTCCATTAGGAACGGTATGATTATCGAGATAAAAGTTAGCGCATTGATCAGGTAAGCCACATGTGTTAACAACTCTCACAGAACATTGAGTGTGAACGATAACATTGCAGTGCGTACAACGTCGCGCTTTTCCGAACTAAAACGAAGAATACGTAATTTACAGGGTAGGAAAGTATTACAGTGGACACTCCGATGAAGCAAACAGCACACTTGATACTGAATAAGCCAAGATTTCTAAGATCCTTCCATCTGTGAGGGATGTCATGTCTCATTGTGCCTTGAGGGCGAATGATACTGGACAAGCTTTTGGCTCTCTCAGGCTCTTCTACTATTTTGTTCAACTTTTCTTCTGAGCTGTTCAAACTGGCAGATGGAGCAGTTGGTTGATGTACGGGAACGGCAGGAGGTGGCATTTCTTTGCGCTCAGTCAACTCTTGAAATAAACTATTTTATAGTATTTGAAAGAGATGAACATACTTTTCCGTTTTTCCTCTAACTCAAGCAGCAACACAGATTTCTGTATCTCAAGATCTTCTACAATGACAGGATCAACAATTTCAGTGAAATTCTGAATGAAGAGAATGTTTCAATTTCAATTTGATCCGTTTTACCATGGATACTTCGCTGGGTGTTCTGAGAAGCGTACTTCTACGACTGACTTTAGGTAATTGCTTCGTATTAACTTGAGACTGGAGATAAGCGGTGAGATTCTCGTGTTGGTTTAACGCTTCAGATAAAGAGGTAATTTCCTCTTCATATGTATCCTGGAAAATGATTTTGAATTCTTAGTATGATGAAGACACATACATTGTTCTCTTTCATAACCGCAATTTCTTGTGCCATGGATTGATTGAGCTCACGTAAATCGTCTGCGTCTTTTTTGTATTTTTCTATCTTGGATACCGCATCAGACAATCCTTGTAACAAGTTAGCATTCTCTTCAGCAATTTTCTTTTCTCTGCCTGTGATTTGGTCAACCTAGCAAAAAAAAGATGTTTATGCTTTTTCGTTCGAATAGTTTACTTGTGAAAGAAGCTTCTCATTGAGTTCTGTTTGTTCCTTAAGGCGTCTTTCAGTGCTCTTGATTAAACTCTCGTTTTTCTTCAGTTGATCTTCAAGCTCGTTCAATTTGAAGGAAGATTGGAGAGGGGCAGCATTCTTTAATTGCTGTTGTTGCTCTCTCTCCTTAGCGAGATGAGATAACTCAGAACGATAATCAGCATGAATCTCTTTTATCTCTTCCTTAATAAGAATAGTTTGCAACAGTGAAACAGATGAACAATTTACCGTGAGATTTCTGTTTTTAAGAACTAAGCGATCCTTCTCCCCTCGTAACTGGTGTAATTCGGATTCCATTGTTTTCATTTTAGACAGGGACATTTCAAACTCTCGAATCTATAATACATTCGAATGACTTGCTGAGAAAATGTTAGAGTTCAAACCTTCGAAGAAAGTGTTTCCATTTCGCTTCTAGTTTTTTTCGTTTCATCCTCAGCTTTAATCTTTCTCGCCTGGAATCACTAATATGATATTTATCTCGAGCAGCACTACTAACCCTGTATTGCTCACATTGCGCATCTACTTCGTCAAGGATTTTCTTGAGACTTGCTAGCCTTGATACCAAACGGGTGTTTTCCTCTTTGAGATCGTTTGTATCAATCGAATGCTTCAGAGCGATTTCTAACTCATCGTTTAAGAGATTGATCTATAGGATGTGATAAGATAACGAAACATAGCATTCACTCACTTTATGTTCAAGTTCTGAGGTTGTACTTTCCAAACTCTTGATTTGATCAAGCAATTTGTTATTTTCACGTTCAAGTCTACTACGCTCTGTTAATGCTTCTGTTAGCTCGATTTGAACGGCGTCCAATGCTTTGGCATCGATAGCGTTTTTCTCAAGCTGAGTTAATGAAACAAATGAATTGCAAGTGGTAAAGATAAAAAGTGTACCTCTTGGCATTTAGTCTTGAGTGTTTCATGCTCCCTTTGCAGTTGAATCAATTGAAGTCTCATATCTGCTTTCTGTTGCTTAACCTAATTAGAAGTCTGTAGAATAAGCTTCATTTCGTCTTGATTACCTTCTCAGCCTCATCTACCAAATACTTATTAGTTATGTGCTGACTTCCTTCAATCTCTTCAATCTTCTTCGATAACTCATCTATCTCCCTCTTAGAAACATTTTCTTTATCCTTCCAACAATCAATTTCCTAATTAACATGATTAGAATATGGCTTATACATCGGAACATGATTACCTTCAGAAGCTGTTCCTCTTTCTTCTCCATTTCAGCCATTTTTGCATTAGTATAAGCGACAGTTGCTTTTAGAGACCCAACTTCTTCGTATAAGTCTTTAGTCTAAATAAAAGGAATAAAAACAATACAAATTAAACAGAAAACCATTTTAGTTAAAACCATATCTCACCACTGCTTGTAAGCTATCTGATTTGGTAAACAATGAGAATTTTTTTGGTGAAAAAAAATAAATTATGAACCTATTAGGTCATGAGAAGGAAAAGATAAGAAAGCATCTCATAATGGTCATTCCCGCCCAATTCAAAATAAAATATTGTGAACATACCTCATTTGATAATCTTGAAACAGTACGCTTAGGAGTATTTATGATATGAGTTCTTAAAGTTCTTATTTCGTTCAGGAATACTGTAGACTTATCAGCGTCTTCCTGTAGAAATTGAAAAATGGATTACAATAACTATAAGGCATAATATACCTTATTTCCCGATTTCTCTAAGAAATCTTCAAATTTAGCTTTGAACGCTTGCGTTTCTTCCAAAGCTGATTTCAAAGTACTTATTTTACCGAGAAGTTCTTCCTTCTCAAAATTAGCTTTCATGATTTTGTCTTCGAGTTCACTAATTTGAGAAGTATACTGAGATATGGATCTAGCATGTTCACGAGACTGTTCTAATATTTTTCCTTGCAATTTAGTTATCTAAGAGACAAAATAGTAAAACTACAAAAATGTGATAAATTACTTCAATTTTAGCGTCCTTATAAAGGCTTTCCAAGTAGCCTTCGTTATCGGTGCGATTCCTCTTATAATTTAAAAGTTCATTTTGCTTGAAAAGAGATAATTCAAAAGAAGAAAGGTGAATTTTTTTTTACCAAATCAGTGTTCTTGGTAACTTCGCGATTGCATTCAGCTTCTAACTCTTGCACACGCTTTCTTAAAAAAGAAACTTCTCTTTCCAATAATTCGACTTCTTTCCTAGAATCGCAAAAGATTATGATACATTGAAAATCGAAAGCCATACCCAGTTTTTGTTTCAATATGGCTCGTTCTTCTTTTGGATTCAGTAATGCTAACACTCTCAGTAATCGTAATGGTCTCATGCAAATTCTGACGAAGACATTTAAGCAACGAAATAATACAATTCTCATACCTTATTACTATCTTTCAATATTCTAATCATTTCATCTTTCTCTTTCAATGTTCCGCTATGATTTTCTGTCTCATCAACTATATCTAAGTCAATCACCTGAACAATGGGATGATACTGGATGTTTATTTTGTTTGTTTATACCTGAGGCCTTGGTGAGAGAGCCTTTCTCCTAGAACGTGCAGGAGATCTAATGGGAGTTGAGTACTCAGACTCCATTCTACTGAAAAAAAAACTAATACGCACTAATAAGAAATGTTTACAATCAGGTGTACAATCGTTTGAGAGCAATAACAGAACAATTGAAATTACCATATGTATGCAAATACAGTAGCCTCAAAGAGCGTCCTCAAATTTTTTGAATTCGAGCCGTGTGATTATTGGCGGGAACAAATATTATTTAAACGCCCTTAGTGGGCACGCTTGTGGGCGTCTCTGAGATGACCTTTGAGTGTGTCGGCAGAGAGAGGTATTAGAGAAAGATTTTTTAGCTTTCAGCTTTCTTTCCTCCATTAATATCTTGTAAGGTATACCAATTGTGGATGAGCGAGATTTTGATCTTGAAAAAATGGAATAATATATCGAAGAATAATATTGAATGAGCAACCGATCTTACTGACCGAAAAATGTAAATGAAAAAATGAAAAACGTGTTTCACGTGAAAAATTTATTAGTGACTACACGTAGCGTTAATTATGCAAATTATTATTTTTGTAGCTTGAAGCTTTCCGATGAGAAATGATGGATGATTTTTTTTAATTATTAGTTGGTTTAGAGCAACTGATTTGATCTTCATAAGTCAGCAGTTGTTGCATGAAGCCGGGGTTCGGCTTAGCTACTGGAAATACTCTATCAACTCTGAGAAAGAGGAGAAATGATACTTTTTCTATTTTTGCGAACAGCTTCTAGAGCTGCTTCAAGTTTGAATCCTCGTACTTTCATCATGTAAGCTAAGACCAATGTAGACGACCGCGAAATTCCAGCGTTACAGTGCACGAAAACCTATAATATTTAGTATTCCTTTCGGAGAAGATTTTTGGAAAATACTTTTCCCCCAGCATTTATAGCTCTTTGAATATATTCGGCAGCTTCATCAAAATAATCAATGAGTCTCATAGAGGGCAAATCAAATGCTTCAATAAGCTTGTAAGTGAACTCGTTGGGAAAGAAATTGGGAATTCCTGTTGCAACATTCAGTACATGAGTGATTTTTAACTTTTTCAGTTGTTCAAGTTCTCTGGCTGCATCTTGACTCCCTTAACAAATATTTTATTGATTCCATTCGGCTAGAATCAGAACCTAAGAACAGTCCTTCGCAACACTCGGCGATTTGCAGATCTGGGTTCAAATCAATAACGAATCCTGCCCTTCGTGAGGTACCACCTGGTTTTGAACTTAATGTCAAAAGGAAAGAAAATAATCATCTACCGTTTCTTCTGACAAAGTTCCCATCACTTGTCCTTTCCTCTATCACAACACTTCCGTCTTCAAGCAAAACGCTATAGAAAACATTACAATAGTTCAATTTATTTGAAAAATGTAAACAAAATGAAAAAAGAGTTTGAGAACGCAGATTTAACTTAGCGTAAACTGAATGAGAATAGAAATCTCAGCTTCGAAATATTAATAATATAAACCACTCACTTTGTTGAAGTTTTCTTCAAATTAGCTTTTTTGGCTTGAAGATCAGCCAGGTCGACCATTCTGGTATATGGAAGGGGACTCGGTTTATAAGTGCGCTCCGTTGCGAAACGCCGCAAACCATAGGGGTCGTTTAAATAAGAATCTCCCGGGGCAGTGATCTCGTGTTTTGTATATCTCATTTTTGAATTTTTATGTATTATTTTAATTATATTCTGGGTATTAATTGAAACTTGATTTATTTTAAAACTAGAGGAGAACTCTTTAGAAGTGAATAGACGAAAATTGATCGAAATCTAATGAGTTCCATTGTAGGTTTCTTGAACTTAGTTCCCCTTAGTTCAAAACAGGGACTAAGTGGAGACTTATATCAACATGACGCTGGATACAACACCTAAAAAGCTTACTGACTTTCGCTCAATCTCTTACAATAGATTTCACAGAGGAAACAATGTTAGAATAACTGTGGCCGCTAACCAGGTTTTTTTCTTTTTCACTCTTGTTCTTATGTGCAACTGCTTTTCTAGGGCGGAAGAAAGTACATGGAAGATCGAGTTCAAATTGAAACCTTCAGGAATAATGACGGAGCTGTTCTTTTCACTTTTCTTGGTGTTTATGACGGGCATGGAGGGTGTGAGGCCAGCGAGTTTGTTCGCAAAAACCTAATGAATAGCATTGTGGTTAGATAAAACAATGTTAAAAGATTCTTACAAAGTTTTTTTTCTCTAGAATCAAGAAGTCTTCTTCTCTGATGATGATGACGACATTTTAGAGGCTATTCGATTAGGTTTTCTTGAAACTCACGAGCAAATGTGGAAGGTTGTAGGTACGTGATATCGTAATCATATGTGTTAAACTCTTCCGTTCTTTTAGATACTTGGCCGCGAACAGCGTCAGGCTATTCTAGTACTGCTGGTACTACTGCTAGTGTAGCCATTATCCGTGGTGGAAAGTTATATACAGGTCATGTTGGGGATTCCGCCATTGTGTTGGGGAAAAAAGGTTTTGTAACTTTACTGTTTCATGTTTAAATTCGTTGCTCTCAGATAGTAAAACTATGACTGTAGTTCCCGAACGTTTAACTATTGATCATAAGCCTGAAAGTGAAGATGAACAGACAAGAATCCAAATCGCTGGTGGTCAGGTCATGATGAAAAGCGGAGTGAATCGTGTCGTTTGGACTAGACCATTGCGTGGGCATACTGGTCCTGTAAGAAGAAGTACCCCCACTGAAAATATTCCATTTCTGGCAGTAGCTAGAAGCTTAGGTCAGCATTTACTTTATGGCTTTTCGTTCATTTATTTTTTTAAAGGTGATTTATGGTCATATTGTGAGAGCACGAAGCAGTTCATTGTATCTCCCGATCCTGATTTGAATGTTCGAACTCTAACAGGTAGGCCTAAACACGAATATTATTTTAGTTTATTATCATTAAGATGATGATTGTTTTGTTGTATTAGCATCCGATGGATTAACCAATGTGATCTCTGCTCAAGATGTAATGGCGTTTGAGCTGCTGAACTTTGATAATTTAAACTCTTATAGGTTACTTACATAGTAGATGAGGATGAAGAATTAACAAAGAAATCTTTTGCTGGCAGAAGAACAGATTATATAGTTAGTTTTTGATGGAAGTTTCAAGTTGTATTGTTGTGTTTCTAGGAACGTGACAAACATACTAATAATGCTCGGTCTCTCCTATTCGCTGCACTCAAAAACTGGCGAACTTTCAGAGCTGATAACATCAGCGCTATAGTGGTTTGTGTGTTTATATAGTTAATGGAACTGTTTTTTTTTTCTCAGGCTGTTTTCGATCCTGTTGTAGCTGTGAATCAAGACGACGACGTTGCTTCTGTGGAAGAAGTATTACCAATGAACCGCTCTATTGATGAAGTTTTTTGTGTCGACCCTGAAGCAATGATTAGAGTCTCACCTTACTGTACTCAAAAAATAGCCACTTATCGAACACCTCTAGTTTATCAAGGCGCACTAGATAACAATTTCTCTTGTAAGTATTTCCCATAATATGCTTTGTTTACCTTCGTTTCCAGCTGTTAATTATCGTGGACCAGGATTTTTAACCCACGACGAGGAGAAAAATCTCGAAGAGCGCTACCATGATGCTGAAAATGAATCAGAGCTTACTAATAAAGACTCAGCAGAAGATATTATCGAAGAGAAGGAGAGTATCGAAGCTGAAGATGAAGAAGAAACTAATTCTATCCAGGTTACACCTGAGAATAAGGGAGAGGTAAAAGAAAAACTATTTATATGTGTATCTTTGTTTCTGTAGGTATCTCCCAGTGTGAGATCGCGCTCCGCAAAACGATCTGCTCCAATTAACTTATTTAATCGTGACAAGTTGCGAAACAGTGGAAAACGTGTTAAATCTGCCTTGAATTTGGTTTCGAAGTTAATTTTTGTATTATACTGATGCCCTTACTTTAGGCTGCTAGTAATGAAGAGAGTGTAAACGAAACTGGTAAATACACCGATGAAGAAAACATTTCTGAAACTAACGTTTGGCTCCTTCAATATATTTGCAATACAATTATATTTAGAACTCTTCTACTCCTGAAAAACGGGTAACCAGAAGCAGTGGACTAACATCGAGTAACAAAAAAATGTCTAACAGGAAGTCGAGGGATAGAAACGAAGTGAGTGTTGTAAGTTTGAAAGAAATATATATATATATCGTTTAGGAGTTTGATTCATCTACTATTCTTGAGTTCTCTGTAAGCGAATCCTCATTCACAATGACTACTAGGTGATTATTCTATAAAAATTCTTTACTTCATTCCCTTTTTTCAGATCGAAGGATAAAATGAATGCTAAAACTTCGCCGAATACTTCACCAAAAACTCCTGTACCATGCAAATCTCCTAATAAGATTTTAACATCAGCTAAGGTTGAAATACCATCTTTCTTGAGTTGTTAATAATTTATTTTGCAGAGTAGTCGTAAACGTCCACACACTTCTACAATTGTATCTTGTGGTGCTACCCCACTTGTAAATAGATTAACTATAGATACCTCGATAGTTCAGGATTCTGAGCCGAAAATGAGAAGCGCTCCTACTTCGCCTGCCAAGGTAATTTTGAAATCATTTGAAATAATCTGATTTGTTCATTCTAGAAGAGTGTTCCAACTGGTTTGTTAGGAAGCAAATGGTCACTCTCCAAGCTGGATGAGATGAAATCCACAATAAGAGAAGAGGAACCCCCTAGCAAAATACGTAGAATTTACGGATTCATGCGCAAGCTTGTTGGTTTTGCAACTTCTCAGTCTTAGGTGAAAGCTCGTTAGATTAAACTACAGGATTGTTACTTTACATTTTGGAACCCTTTTTCACTTGTCTGTCGAGTGCTTTCATTTTAGATTTATCTATGAACTTTCATAGTGTCGGATCTCTGTATAGGAACTGTTCCTTCGATATTACATTATTGATATAATCATCGTTTTAGAAAAAACTAACTATTTTAATTTACATTTGTTTATTGGTATTCCGGTAATGTATAATAAGTCCATGCCGGTATTTGAGAAATATACGGATTATTGTGGCTAAAATAAAGATCGAACTATTGTTTTTCTCTTAATGGCATACAATTGTATTTTGCTGTCTTAATATTTTCTTATCAGAAAGTTGCTACTAGCAGTTTCTGTACAGAACGGTTGCATTCTCAAGTTCACTATTTCATTTGGTGGTTGAAATTGAGATTGAATTCAATGATTTATTTCTGAAATCATTTATTGTTCAATGGTTCAGACGTCGTTTCTACAATGTGTTGAAGGTGTTGTGTTTGTCGGCCAACCGTTGCCATGGTGATATTGATGTTGCTGTTTGATGGTCGCGAAATATATGAGAACGGTTGAATCATGCGAAACAAGGTTAGGTTTTCTGTTTTTGTTCCCGTAATATTATAATATGTATATGTAGGAAACTGCAGCTATTCTCATTCAATATTGGTGGAGGAAAAAATTGAGGGAGCAATTGAAAATAGCGGAGCGAGCAGCTGAGAAGTTGATCAACAAATTGTCATCCAAAATAATGAATAGTTTAGCGCCAGATGGCAAGGACTTACCAGAATCAGTTTGAGAAATGATGAGTTGGTTGAGAAACTGAAAAAGCTTCAAATGGAAAAAGTTAGAACTAAATATTCTGTTCGTATATTAATCATTTCTTTCAGAACATCGACTTAACAAAATACGAAACTATATTGAATCGTCCAGCTCGTGATGTTCCTATGTTACTCAGATGCCCCGACAAAAGTTTTTTGAGAGAAAATGCGGAGGACATTATCAAAGAGAAAATGCTCAAATTAAAAAGAGATAAGGCGGCCAGAGTCCTACAAAGAACGGTTAGGAGTAGTTCCAGTTCAGCTGTATAATGAAGTTTCAGTTCCGGAAGTACACCAGAAACCAGATACGGTCACAGTTTGAGAAAAAAATTCTCAAAATAACTCCAAAAAGAAGGCTGGAACTGATGGCTGAGATCCGAGATCGTTTGGAAAAGAGTAAAACCGTTCAAACGAGCTCTTTAAACAATTTGAAAAGCCAAGTAAGGATTCTATTCTACTGCAACATTTCGTTTTAAGATTGCAGATTATAACCGGAGTAGAGATCACGCTTTAGCCCAAATGACTTCCAGAGAAATACTACTCAAACAGATGAACAGAGATTGGGATATTCTTAGTCGTAATAATGAAATCCGTTTTGAATTCCAAAAATGGCAATTTTTGCAGAAGACAATGAGAAAGATGAATACGAAATGATTCGTCAACTACGTACGGATCCTTCTGCTGCTAACATCAGGGCGAAGTTCAACCACGAGAGGGAAATGGAGAAAATAGAAGAAATCATGTATCGGAAAATTTGATATTTATTAGACAAGCGTATAACAATCATTGATAACAATCGGATCAAGAGTTCGTCAAAGGAATTCTTATATTACCTAACCGTATAAGTTCTTTACCATATTTTTCGTACAAACTTCCTCCTTCCTGAAATATCGTATTACTGATCATTATGATTGAATGTTATACTTGAAACTCTGGCGCTGGTTCTCTCATCGTCAGAGCTATCCTTCTTCCTTGTATGTGTTTAGCTAACACTCCATGCTTCCATTCATATCTGAAGTACCATCATTGAGATGACGAAGTTCGTGTTTTCAAGTTACCTGATATCATCAGCCATACATAACAGAGACCTGTGGGGCATGTACACATAGCAGAGTTGTTTAGTAGTGTCATTACATAATGTCATAACAGATCCTGAGACTAGATTGATACTGAAAATGCAGACATTGCCAATCCATTCATATGACTATGAAGACCTGATCAAACGGTTCCCCCATATCCATGTATCATCTTGATGCATCTCAATAGCGCTTTTCTTGCTCTCATCATATTCCAAGTTACACATTTCGAATGGTTGATAGTTGCCGAGACTGAAGTTCTCTCATTCTTTTAGTATTCCTTTGAAGTATTACCGTGTGTTTGAAAATTTCGCCATTTTTTCCAATAAAAAATCCGCATACTCTGGCATGCCTGAATGTTAACATGAATTTACATTATCACTTAAGCACAACCTAGAAAAGTATTGGTTTTGACTTTTTTGTGTTTGAAATTCACTTTCGGGCCATAATCCTACAATTTTATCTTTAGAAAGATGATAGAAAAACATAAAACTGGTAGAATTAAAAGCGCACCTGCTTTCGACGTCCAGATTGGGAGGGATGCCATTCAACATTGTCAATCATTTTCAAAACAGAAGCTTCTTCTTCTTCACTAAGAAACTCGGCTATCAATAACAAGCCATTTAGCTTCAAGTCCGAAGACGAACCAGGTACGACATTATGTAAAACTAGAAGATTGAAGTATGAAAGCTTTCATAGTAAGGCAACAATACTTACCTTCACAAATTTCCTCCGTGGAAGAGTTAGGGTTTAGTAAATCAGTTTTTATTGCGACATCATGTTCTAGAGAGTATACAAAAAAATCGTAGTGCTTGTAGGGATCTTCTTCAAATTTGAGTTTCAGAACTCTCTCTGACTGTTCGCACAGCGCACAGAACCTGATGCCTTTACATCCGCAATCTACGCTCTCCATTTAGTATATACAGCAAATACTTGGTACAATCGTGGAAGATTTCTTAGTTGGAAAATATTTCGATGATTCACAGCTTATTCATAGTATGAAATATTTAAATAAACAAAAAAAATGTTGAAAATTGGTATTTAATCGTGAGCTTAAAAATGGATACGAGCCAAGTAGAGAGAACACGAGATTATGCGTATGGTCGTAAAAAAGGTTCGTTTTAAAAGTGCTAAACAGAGACTATGTTGATTCACATTTCTTTTTCTTATCGAAAAACCGCATATATATGTATATTTCATCTTGTCTTTTTAAGGAAGAAGTTTTTTCTTGAATGTAAGTGATAACTCAGCACATATTAATCAAACTATGCCGCCTGCATCAGCGGTTAAACCCGGAGTTATAAAGGTAAGCGATGGTAACTCGCGAAAATCACTGGTGAAATCTTTTCTAGGATCCAGCGATAGCTGCCCTTTTCACTAATAAGGATCCAGAGTCACGGTATGATGACTTGCGAGAAATTGGCCATGGGTCGTTTGGCGCAGTTTATTTTGTAAGTTCATCTCTACGCCTAGTTAGACTCTCTGTAATCTTTCCTCTTGAAGGCATTTGATAAGGATCGGAATGAAGCTGTAGCTATTAAGAAAATGTCTTATACGGGTAAACAAGCTTCAGAAAAGTGGACTGATATACTAAAAGAGGTTTTTTCGAGTAATGAAGACTCTAGTACTCTCGAATTTCAGGTTTCATTCCTCCATAAAATTCATCATAAACATATAGTAGAGTATCGTGGTTGCTTTCTTAAGGATCAGACATGTTGGGTGAGTTTCTTTCTATCTGCTGATAACTTTATATGAACATGTCCAGCTTATTATGGAATATTGTATTGGTTCTGCCGCCGACATCGTAGATGTTCTTCGTAAGGGTCTACGAGAGAATGAAATCGCTGTTATTTGTAGTCAAGTAATTCCCTCCGCTTCTTTTCTCTCTCATTCATTTCTTAAGACTTTGGATGCTTTAAATTATCTTCATAACATGAAACGGATACATCGAGATATAAAAGCCGGCAACATACTCCTGTCAGACCATGGGATTGTGAAATTAGGTAAGCTTAATCCTATTGTTCTATGTTACATTGTGTTTTAGCTGACTTTGGTTCGGCTTCGTTGACAGATCCTGCTAGAACTTTCATCGGAACTCCCTTCTTCATGGCTCCTGAAGTCATTTTGGCTATGGATGATGGGTCTTATACGGAAAAAGCCGATATTTGGTCATTAGGTATTACCTGTATAGAATTAGGTAGGGTTTTCTGATGATTTTTATCTGAACTTCTGCTTTGAAGCTGAACGGAGACCTCCGCTTTTCAATATGAATACCATGTCCGCCCTCTACCACATTGCGCAGAATGAGCCTCCTACTCTGGCTCCTGTACAAGATACTCAAGCACCTTGGTAATCATTTATCCTTGATTGATAGAGTATGACTATTTGTCCTAGGTCTTCCACTTTCATGGATTTCATTGCTAAATGCCTACGGAAAGATCCCGAAGAAAGATCATCAACCGACTCTTGTATTCAGGTAGTTCTAGGGAGCACCTCTTTCATCATTTTCTTTTTTAAGCATAGTTTCATAACCTCTGCAAGAGGTAAGGACACAATTTCGGAGCTCATATCCCGAACAAAATCTGTGGTATTTTCTTTTTGTTAAACTTATCTAAGTTATATTATCAGGTTCTCGAATTGGACAACTTCCAATATAAAAAGATGCGAAAACTAATTTATCTAGATGAGGCAGAAGGGCGCGATATTGAAAACACAGGTACTATTTACAATGTTTCTTCATTATTTTTCTTCTATTGCAGGAACTCATGATTCCGATGATATCGACGATATCCCTAGCAACGTAGATTCTTTATCCGTAGATAGAAGTATACCCTTAAATCTTTTTCATGTTCTAATTCCCGTTTTTAGCTGGTGGTTCAACAAGCTCGAGGAGTGTGTCGATAAAAAGTTTGACGTCTTTCCAATCATTACAAAGTAGTAGCGGTCCCGGAGGCAATAGGAGACCTCCTATTCCAACGAGTATGAGACAAGATAGTCATGACAACGAGGTACGTTCGTGCCCATGGTATAGGTGTGAAGTTTTTTTTCAGAATAAGACGACTATACCTATAGGAGATATTTCATTAGAAAGTTCTGAACGGGAAGGCGATTGTGCTCGATCAGCTTCTCCACTTCCTGTTGTTAAAGAAAGAAACATTAAAGTCAGTATAATCTTCTGGGAAATTGTTTAAAGCATGGGATTACGTTTTTTTGCAGGATGACATGATGACTTTACGAAATTCTAAATTCTCAACCCTCCGATCGGCCAAGCTCATTTCTCGAGAGCAGGAAGAGTACGCTAAGGTTTCTATTTTCTGTTTTGATGTTTTTTTCTAAAAACTCGTCGTTTCAGGAAAACAACATGTATGAACAAATGAGTGGATACAAGCGGTTGAGGCAAACTCATCATAAAGAACTTCAACAGGTTTTGATATGAGCCATCAGGCTACTTCTCACACAATGTTTCAGTTCGAAGAAAAATGCTCCACCGAAGTTGAAGCTTTGAAAGCACGTCTCGATA
This sequence comes from Auanema sp. JU1783, assembly GCA_943334845.2. Lineage (NCBI taxonomy): Eukaryota > Metazoa > Nematoda > Chromadorea > Rhabditida > Rhabditidae > Auanema > Auanema sp. JU1783. The sequence goes on along the minus strand of CALQYR020007486.1, from coordinate 282,094 downwards.
AAGAACTTGATCAATTATTGATTAGCTATGGCAAAGTACGCTTGCTTTTTCGTTTTTGAACTCATTGGTTCCTCTTGTTCAGGAAAGGCAGCGTGTGAAAGTCTTACATCAGTCTGAAATAGAAAAAAGGAGGAAAGAAATAGATGAAGGTGCCAAGAAGTTAAGGAAGCAAGTTGTGGTGAGACTTTCATTCTCAAGAATGAGGTTTGAAAAAACTTTTAGGCTCGACAACATCGTGAAATGTCGGCTTTCTGTGCTATGCAGCTGAAGGAATACAAACACAACAAGGAACTAGCTAAGATAGTAGGCTTGTTGATTTACAAAGTTTTTCTTAAATTTTGCATGCTAGAGCTTAAAAGATAGAGGACTCTCGCGTGTTGCTTATGAACAAGCTGTAAAGGAGACGAAGCTTAATCTAACTAGGAATAAACAAAGTGCCGAAGCTGGCTTTGAAAACAAATTAAGAAGCGAACTTGATAGCGAGATGATTAAGTATCATAAAGCTCAGTTGATTCGCCTACAAACTTTGGAAGAGAAGCTTGATGATGAGGTTAGGAAGAATCTCATGTTGAAACAAAATTTCAATTTTAATTTGAAGGAATTGAATGTGCAGGAAAAACAAATGGAAAACAAGCAATCCATGTTGTTGAAGCATCATGAAGCAACAAAGGAAACTGAAATTCTTCATCAACGCGAGCTTCATTCCCTTAAACGAAGACATCAGGTAGTTCAAATATTTCTGAGGAGCTCATTTCCCTATTTAGGAAGTGCAACACGATGCTGAATCGGCTAATCAAGCAGAATACACTCGTCGTTTAACCGAAGATCTGAGAAAGAAACATGCCATGCAGAGTAGACAACAACCAAGAGAACTCAAGGTTTTCATTTTTGAAAAAACAAATTTTCGAAGAATATTTTTCAAGCTCAAAGAAGCCCAAATTCGCAAACAATATCGGCAGGCTGTGAAAACCCAGACGAGACAATTCAAACTTTGGCAAAACCAACTTTTCCAATCCATTCCGAAAGATGAGCAGAAGGATTTCGCGAATCGCTTGAAAGAGGTTTCCCTTTTCTTTCAGTCAATTTTGAAACTTTCCGCATAGGAGCAAAAACGTAAAATTGCTCTGGTGGCTTCTCAATATGAAAGCCAAATTGAGAATATGGTGCAGGAAAAAACTGTGAAATTAGAATCTTGGCAAGAGGACGAAGCCCGTCATCTGTCGGAGCGTTTAGCTAAAGAATTGGATGATTTGAAGTCTTATCAAGTTCTTCAGAAGCAGCAGTTGGATGCTTCAATAGCAAAGGTATTAAATGAGAAAGATATTTTTGTTTTTCTTCACAAGTTTCCTTTTCTAGGAAAAAAGCACCCTGTCCGAAAGGATTGCATTACGGTTGGCAGTTCTCAACCAGCGTTTTGACGAGGAGAAAAGTGAACTATCCCATATCCGTCATTCTCGCAAAGCAGCTTTAGCGGAGAGACATGAAAGAGAACGGCGTCATCTGGAAGATAAAGCTGAATCTATAACAACAGCTCTTTAACACATCAATTATACGGGAACCTCATTAGGCTATGTGAGTTTTATATAGAATTCTAGAAATATAAGTCATTTTTTAAATCGAACCCGAGTCAGTAGTCCGTTAGCCATTTAAAAATTTGTTTTACTAATTTATAGTTTATTCCTACGCATAAATGCTTTACAAACCTTCTCGTCGACTGCCCTGTTTTACCAAACATCCTTTTGCCTTTTTCTTTCAACTTTTTTTAAGAATTAAAATATCTTTCCTTATATCGGTCTCCTCTCTCTAGACTCACTTTCCTTGAATAGCCCAAATGTGATATAATTACGTGAATGCCAGTCATTGTATAAGTAAGAATAGATAATTTATTGTTTTTTGTCATATAGATGGTGTTATTCCGAGTAATTTATTGGTTCGGTCTCCCTTTCGAGAAAACGGCCAGAACCCCGGTACTATTAGAGTATGATTCGCAACGAATATAAGTGCAAATTATTATTGTTTCAAATTTTTATGACAAATGTGTCGAAATATATCGAAATGTAATTCCCCACAACCTCCCTCCCCACTCCTTCCTCATCCTTCTCTTTTTATTAGCTATTTTTATTCTAGATTTCAGTAAGTCGTGTATGTATTGACATCTCTTTTCCTAGCCCTCACATTATTGTATCGTTGATCAAACTGGTGTATTGTCTAAGACTTCAGAATATACTACTAATGCTCAAGAGAATCAAATTTTCTAATAAAGTAAAATGTATTTTATTTCATTTGTTTGTCCTTATACGGTCATGGTTCCTACGTCCACTTTATCTTATTCCGATTAATTCTTTTTCTTCTCATTTCCTATCTCCTCCTACTCGTCCTCCTCTTCTTCTTTCTCTTTCTCACATCGATCTTCTCGTCGTTGTCCTTTTTTGGTCAAAAAGTTTCAGTACCTTCTTAACTGTCTTTCGTTTCTCAGAAGTGTATCACTAGGAAGGATGAGTGGAAGTAGTATTCCGGAAGATTAACTGTCCCTTGGGATGTTGGCTTTCCACATTCATCAATTTCTGGCCAGCACCAGACTATTGTCGATTCCTAGTCAGCTCTTCTGTCAGTTCATTCGTTGTTTTTTTTTGTGCCGAGCCTACTTAAAAAAGCTCGAAGTAAACTATTTTGTTTCCCTTTTTTAGTCTTCATCATCAAGTTACACAGGGATAGAATACCAAAAGGAAACCTGAACTTGTCGCAGTTTTCTGCATCTTCAGCCTCTCCTTACACAGGTTCCCTTATCCTTGTAAGCAAACGTAATAAGTATGAACGAAAGGTTTCAGTTGTAATACATATAATCTTTGAATGCATGTGTGGGTTGGATATCCCAAAATGCCCGTTATTTCGTTTACGTTTGTCTTCCTTTTCTGCTTTTTTCCCGCATTTGCTCTCCTTCTCTCTCTTTCCATACTTCTCTCGATCTCCTTCTCTCTCTCCACCCTTATTCTGCTCTGATTTGTTCTCGTGTTTTCAGCGAAAAGTGGGTCATTCAATCATCCAACTCTTCTCACTTACACGGACATTATCAGACTCTCTGTCTCACCCCCTGATTGACTGGATTAGTTTGCTCACAGTGGTTGTCAGGATATAGGATTTAAGCTCATAAACCTCATCCGGAGAGAGAGTTCCGAAAATCAACTGAAATAAGCCTTGTCGTTATTCACAAGTTATATATCCGATTTAGTAGATAATTGTTGATTGGAAGCCTTATTACAGCAATTTTCTCCTTAGATCCACCCCTCCACCCCCTCCTCCTTCTGGATATGCGTCTTAATTTGCTTTAATCGAGTAAGATGGAGTTTAAAGGAAAGAGAAAGAATTATAAATTCCTTCCTTTTAGAATCATCGTACTTAATGAGTTTATGGGAAGGTTTCCCACACTCTCACGGAAAGTTAGATCGTGATTTCCGAATGTTTGACTGTCATACTTCCCTCTTTTTTTTTCAAAACTCTTTCGTCATGAGGATAAACAACAAGCTTTCCTAATGTTTTGATTGCCATAAGTATTTAGTTGAATGATTTCTGTGACCTGAGGTTTCTGATAAACAATCGAAATTCATTTACAAGCGCTTTTCCCATTTATTCACAGAATGTCAACGATTCAGAAGCTTCCTGCTCGAAGTTTCCCTTCAGCTTTTCTCAAGAAAATACTTCGTTTCGTTTCTATATCTCCTCATTCTTCTGTGCTTTCCCTGAATTATTCAACGACCTTTATTTGACGAAGGTAATTCATATTTTCATTCGAAGCGTTGTGCTCTTTTTTTTCTTCTTAGGCTTCTTGTTGGTGTTGTTACGAATCCGTATGAATATTCGCCTTCAAGATTGCATTAGTGTTGAAAGCGCGCTGAGCTTTTCTATATATATGTGAATTCTTCAATTTAATTTGTATTTATTTACGTTCAACTACCTTGTCTTTTCTATGTTCTTTGATTCACATAATACGAACCTAGCATTTGTATCAAGCATTACTTTCGACTGAATTGAAGGCTACACCTCTCTCCAGCTTCTCCGATTTTTCTTTTCTCTCCCACTCTTTCTGCATAGGATACGCTCGGAAAGCAGTCTCATTACTCAATGTTTATCCATTTCAAGCTTCCCAATTCTTTTTATATTGTGGATTTTGTATGAGATCGATTTCATGTTCACGCAATCACGTTGATCTTCGAAATATTGTCTGTCAATTCTCTTGATGGCACTCAGCATCGTTCACCATGTTATCGATATAGACATATAGAATATGAGGTGAAGGAGGCGGATTAATATAATCCTCAAATATTTTTCTTTCAAAACAATATTCCTTGTCGATACAGATTTAACAATGACTACTGGTACAATTGACACCACCTTGCTCCTTCATCTACATACTCTGGCAGCTCTGGGTGGATTCATTTTGAATGTTTTTTTCTGTGCAAAGCGGTTGTATACACCTCACAATTTTTTCTAAGATTTTTCACGTTTCTACTTCATTTAGCTCAAAACGGACGAACAGAACGGTTGTTTTAGCCCTCTCTTCTCATTCCTGTCTCTCCATCTCTCTTTCTCTCGTCACCTATTCACCTCTTCTCTTTCTCAATCTTTCTTCCTCTCCATACATGATTTAAAAAAGCTCTAAGATTTCATCTTATATCTTATGAGCTTATCGTATTTCTTATTTTAGTTATAACAAGACGAACTCTTTAATCAGGCTATTTGTGTTTTACATCTTCCTACGAAATCAAACCATCCTCGGTTATTATTGCTATTTTCCTTTTTTGGCTACATTTTCTAATTATTTGTTAGTTCTAAGGAATCGGCAATTTCCCATATCGCTCTCTTCTCAAATTCTAATAAGAGCTATTGATGCGAATCAGAGTCACGTCTTTTGCTTTCTTCGTGTTCAACAGCAGAAAATGGTTCTGAAGATTTTCCTCTTCCTGAACGCACACTCATATGTTCATTTGAAGTTCTGACATATTATTGGTCAGAATGTTTAAGATGAAAGGTTCTATATGTGCTCAGAATTTATACATATATATGTGTGTGTACATGGCATCTCTTTTTCTCAGATGCTGCTTCTTACCCATGCTTCATCTCTCTTGTCCACAATTACAAAGTTTCGAATGCTTTGATTGATCTTTACTCCTATTTCCATCCTTGTTCTTTTTCTACTTTTTCAGTCTCATACTCAATATGTTTCTTTGTCCACTCACCCTTGTCTCTATCCTCTTGAGCGAGTCGTCTTGGAATAGCAATCCAGCTTTCCATCTCTCCTTGCCTTCTTTGGCTTAACTCACAGACAACGAAGAAGAGTCTACTAATGTGTATATGCTTCAACTGAACAGCCCAGGAGAAGAGTTAACCGGAAAAGCGAGAGTCTTTCTCTCTTTCTGTTTCTCTTTCCCTCCTTTTCTCTCTGACTATTCTAGAGCAAGTGAGTGAGAAAAGGAAAAAGAAAAATGCTTGTAAACGAAAGAGAAAAAGAGAGAGAGAAGCTTCGAACATCAGGGAATTCGGTGTTAGATGGCAGTGCTCATGTATCTCCAACTTGCTCACAAAACATTTCAAATCGAAAACTGATCCGATAATTATAAAGGAGTGGGGATGTCTACATGATGCTTTCTACTTGCCTATTGGATACACATTTAGTTGCAGTTGGATAATGGCCAAGAATATTACGAATAGCTGAAAAGCGGATGATATGTGCTCATTGAAAGCCTGCACAATCTTCAGCTCGTGCCTTCATCCGTGTGATTGGCTGGCAGCTTTTTTTTCTTCTCTGCTCAGGCGCAGCATGGCATTACATGCTTGTAAACTCGAAGTCGTAGAGAAACATGGCAAAGTTTCTCAAATCACATGCGCACACTTTTACCGAGACACAGATACATGACGGCGGCTATCGCAGCCTCTCCAGGCCCAGTCCAAGGCTGCCAAGCCGGGGATCGATTAATCAATAGAGCGGGAAGTTGGCAGTGGCTCTCGGCCTGCTTTTCGTCAACGTTCTTTGAGGTTCCGTCATATTTTATTTACCATGCATAGATCTTTTTTCATGTTCCGTGTGTTACTGCTCATGCGTTGTGCCTATTTCTAGTTCCATCTACTGACCCTTTCTTCTCACACTGTCTTCGACTTCTACATCTCATCAAATATTTGTTTATTTTTGCTCAACTGCTGTCACGAAATTAAGTGTGAACATTCAGCTTTTCAGCAGTTTATAGAGACAAGATCCTCCTCCAAATGCAACATGGTTTTCATTTGGATCGGCTTTTTCTTCTTTTTTTTTCACTTTTTCTCTCTCTCTTCTTTTCTCTTTTGGCCGATTTTGAGTATTCGGAGGCGCGGCCATTATATCCGTCACGCACATAAAAAGCGATTCTGTGTGGTGCGGGGCAGCTCTTCCGCCATCGAACTTTAAAATGTGTCGAATAAAAACGTTTTTATTTGGTAGTGATTTATCTCCAAGCTTCATATAAAAGTCATTTACCATATTTGGAGAAGGGGGGGGGGGGGG
>CALQYR020007486.1:254451-275425 GCA_943334845.2 Auanema sp. JU1783 | reverse complement strand
TTGTTTTGGGGGGGGGGGGGGGGGGGGAGGGTGCTCTCACAGACGAATGTTTTGCTGCAAATGCGCGATTATTACCAACTTCAACAACATGCCGATTTCGAGATTTTGTATTACGAGAGCAGAAAATTATTTTTTTTGTACATGTTTTCTTTTCTCATCGTTTTTAATAGCTAATAGAAAGATAGCCCAAAAAGAAAACGACTCCGTTTGTGGTTAGATGACTAAATGCATTCTCTGGCTGGCCAAGTCTGCTAAGCTTAGGAAAGATAGACTCAAAACGTCGTTCTGAACTAAAAGAAAGAAAAAGGCACGTTTAGAATTGAGTTACTATAGTGTTTTCTTACTTTGATTACTTGCGTCTCATTTTCGTTTTACTTTCTTCAATCTTTTTTCAGCAATACTTGTAATACACGCGATTTTCCAGGGCGAGCTTCCTCATTTTCCTTTTCTCATCTACTTCTTCCGAAAGATTCATTCTTGTCTATCTTCCACTCATTTGGCCATACTCTCAAGCTATTCTGTTTTTCTCTTCTTCTTCTACATCTTCTTCTTCTTCTTCTTCTTCTGCTACTCCAACTGCTGCTTCTACAAACTTCTGGGAATGTGTGGTCTTATCCTTCTCAACTCTTTAATTGCATTCATCATCATCTATACGTTTTTTCTCTTTAATGTCCTATTCAAGGGTTAATTTTCTCGATAACTTCTGAAGTCTGTCACAGAAAAGGGATTAATCAAGCATTCTCTAAAGCTCAGAAGACAAAGTACTTTTCAATAATTCTTTTTGAGTTCTTTAGAATTTGTCTTATTGTTCCTCTTGTTTGTTGCATTATTTACACGTGCTGCTTCAAAGATTGAAGGCAACAAACTTCCTCTCCTCTGCTCTTCTGCTTTTACATTTATTGATGTGAAGAAGAGGTTTTCTTTCATTCAAAATCTTCTTTTTCATATTTGATACTTTGGACTTCCGGTCATACACCTTCATTCTTCTGCTCTGCTCTGCCCGCTCCTATCCTCTCTCTCTCTCTCTCTAACTCTATCTCACTCTGTGTCTTACTCATCTTACCAAATCTCACAGAAGTTTTTTGTTGTTCCTCCAATGTCTGTGGGTGGCTGGCTATCTTCTTGCAATTGAAAAACACAAATCTTCCAAAAGGTTAAATTATCTTAAACTTTACATCTTTTGTTTTCTAATCTCTTCCCTTTTCCACATCTGCACCTACTCCTCCGTGTACGTGTAATTATTAGAATATTTATTTATTTCTTTAACAACACACACACATACGCAGAAAAAAAAACATCATCCTCACACTCTATCATTCTCCAAGTAAGGAGGAAACAATTAGAAAGCCTTTTCATCGTTCATTGATTGGCATCCGTCCCGGCCTTTTTATGCTGACCATGTCTAACTACGAGACAACGAAAGCTATTCTGTCTTTCACTTTTTTTTTTCCAAAAGTTACCCTTTCATAACTTTTAATGGCCTTCTATTTTGCACAAAATAGCATTTCGTTGTATTGCCATGGATGTTCTCAATCGAAACAGTATAAGAGAGAGACAGATGCATGCAATGAGAGAGCGTAGAAAAAGAGAACGTAAGAGCAAAGCGTAGGAGATGGAAAAGGAAACACAGAAAAAAGAAATATGTTTATAATGACGAATTCGTCTACTCATTTTGAACAATCTTCAAAAGGTTTATTATACTTCATCAATTTGTTTCGATACTTCTGTGTGTGTGTGGTAGTTGCATTGAAGCAAGTTGAGGAATTGCTCGATTAATCGCTTGTTGTCATTCTTTTAAATGTTTTTTTTTTCTTTGAAAACAAACAAGTTTGAGCTTGTTCAACGGCTCTCATACACTCTCCAGAAAAGACCCCAAAATTTGCTATTATTTACTATAAAAATCAGCTTCAACCAGATCAACCTACTAGGATGGGCAGGGAGATTGTAGTATTAAATCCTCTTTTCCTCATCATCATCATCACACCCCCTCCTCCCTCTTCCTCTATTTATCTCTTTACCTCTTTCACTCTCTCTACTTCTTCATATTCTGATAATTATACTCTCTCTCTCTCTCACCCCCTCTCCTCTTTCCCTCTTACTTTGTGCACCTTTCATCAAGGCTTCACTCATTTTTTTGCTTCTTTTCTCTTTTCACATTCAGTCATTTCCACACAATTTTCATCAAGAGTCAATCTGTTTCTTCAAATTCTTTCTTTTACTCATCGAAGCTCCTTTTCTTTCCTTTTAGTCCATTTTCCTATTTCTCTCAAGTTCGTTGAGAAAAGTTTATAAGTATTTCCCCCTCCCAGCCCTCCCTTTCTCCCCTCTCTCTTTCTCCCCTCAGGCTTACCTTCTCGCCCTCATTCTCAAACTTAAAAAGGACATCCTCTTGAGCTTCATCCTCAAAGTTTTCAATGTTTTTATCATATTCTTTTGTGATTTTTCTCGTTTACAAGTAGCTCAGAGATCAGTTTCTCTTTATAAATGACTTGAAAAGTCTCAAAGCAACACATGTTTTCTGCTCCTTCTTCAGCTTCTGATTTTCAGATGACAACTTCTGTTGCGAGACTGAGAGACTGAGAGACAGATAGGGAGAGAGGATGGAAAGAGAGGGAAAATTTTTTTTTGTAAATTCGTTGAATTTTTTTTCTTCATTTCTCAATCGTCTTGTGGAAGATTAGAGCAGAGTTTGTCACGCATATTTTGAAGGAGAATATTCGCCTTCTTCCACCCTCCTTCCACCTGCCGGCGTCTTGTTTGTGAAAAGCAGAAAATGGTTTCTTATACTATTCGAAGAACAAAGTTATAAACAAGTTGTACGTTGGCGTAGTTGAAGTCTGACTTAATAAGATCTCTTATTCATCATGCACTTTTCATCGCCCTCGCATTACATTTTGCTTTCTCTACTCTCCCCCATGCCCCCTCCCTCTTTGCCCTTCTCCCTACTTCTCTATTTCTGTCTCCCTTAAGCCTCATATGAATTTTTAAATTTTAATTTTCATCTATTTTTTTTTTCAATTTGAAAGAAGACAAAGACTCACAGACACCACCACTATTATGAACAAACGACAAGTCGGCAGTCGCAATTCGATTTCACACGGCGCTCCGACTACTGCTTTGCCACTGCCACTACTATTGAAGCTTCTGCTTATTCACAAAAAAAACGTCTGTTGTTGTTACTTATATTCACAGAAAATGTATGATCTTAATTGTTGGTTCGGTATTCTCACGCTTAGCTCTAAAAAGCCTCGTCCAAGCTTCATCTGGCCGCGCCTCTTATTTGACCTCCACACGAGATTCCTGGAATTTTCAATTTGAGGTTTTAGGATTTCAAACTTCTGCCTCCATTTTCTCTCAACCCCTCCTCGTGTTTAGAATAATCCTATTACCTCTAATCGGCATTGTTGAGCTTCTTCTGTTCCTTTCATCCAATTTTCAAATCTTTCATCTTTCGTTTTTTTTTCTTTTGCACTTTTTTTCCTTCTATCCTTACACATGGTAATCTATCTTGATAACCACCTATGCCCACCCCCTTTCTCTTCTGAATCTCTCGTTTTTTCTATCAATTCGTTTCTCCCTCCCTTTACTCTTTCCTCACTACTTGAGCGACTATTTTTGGCTTCATCTCAAGAAAGACGTAGAGATGAATAGAAAACGGAGTGATAGAAGAGCATGCCCGTCTAGCAGGAGTTGCCTTCTTTGGCAGCTCGATTAGCTCTGCTGTTGGCCCAACCGAAGAGCCTAGCGACTGCTAAGCTTGAAGCTAGCACATCCGATTTTTGCGGCTGGCATAGTCAAAACCTATTGTTTTGAGCCGGTTGATGTTTTCTGTCTGGCTTGAAGCTGAGGAATCTGTCACCGACGCTCATCTTGAGCTGTAATATATCAGATAAGTGCCGTTCATATTAATAACGAGCATGTTTTGACTCATTGGAACGTTTCTTAGACTCGTTTTCCATGCTCATATCTCACTTCTCCTTCTGTTATGTGAGGTTGAAAGCGTTGGCTTATGTGATGATTGTCAAGAATTTTATTTTGCAACTTATATAGCCTAAGTGAATTTGAATGAATAAATTAAAATATTTTCGCGAAGCCGGCTCGTTATTCATCTTTTCTTTTTTTAATTCGAAAAATCTTTTGTTTGAATCTGATAGTTCGCTATTCTCCAGCTGCGAAACCTCGCGTTGCAGCTGAATCCATGCATGGGACCTCTATTATGGGCGTCGGTTGGTTGGCCGCTTATATGCTGCTTGGAGCCCTCCGTCCGGGTCCTCTGAAACGTTCCCTCGGGACGTTTAAAAGAAACAGGGAGGGATAGAGAAAGGAGGGAAAATGATTGGAATATGGGGAAAACTGGATAGATGTGGCTTTGCGAAAAAGGCACAGCAGCAGCATGAGACGAATGCGAAAAGCAGAAACTGAAATTTGCGAAGTCGCATCTCCATCTTGGCTTTCAGTTTTTTCTTTCTCTTTTCTTTTTTTTTGTTTTTGACGATTTTCAATTTTTTTCTTACTTATGAATTTGTATTTTCATTCTCATCAATTAGTCTTGAAGCGAAATTATTCGAAATTTGAATATTGACTACGTAGTTGACGTGAACGTAACGTAGCGTCATTTTCCGTGCTGCAGTCTAGCGACTGGTTGTTCTTAAAATGAGGTCTCGTCGTCGAGCAAGTTTCATTTCGTTTCATTTCATGTTTCTGTCTCTATTATGTAATCTTTTTTTTCTTTATCCTCGTTGTCGTCGTCTTCATCTTTTTCTTTCTTTTTTTTCATATTTATTTGTGCAGATCCTAAAACCATAATATGCAGGGAGGGTACATCAGCAGCTTTTCGGCTATTCATGCTTTCCTAATTTGTCTTTCCGTTTTTTTTCTGGTATTTTCCGTTTTTCTTTTTTTTTTCACACTTTCTTGCTAGTTTTTCGAAACTTAGTGGAAAAAAAAATTTTCTTTTTTTCGCTGCTGTTGTATAAGCACAAAATAACAATATGTAGCTTATATGCAGCAGACTTTTTTTTTTGAATAATAATAACTTGAGCGCTAAGTTAAATTTAAAATTTTGTGTTTCGAAACATTTTAAAATCTTTTGTTGCTTTATCTATAGTTTTTGATTTTGTTATTAGACTGCTTACATTAGTGTTTAAATCGCAGTTTTGTGGTCTTTTCGTCTTCTTCTTATTTCTATTCTTCAGCATAGAGATATATGAAGGGAAAATGTAAAAAGGAGAGAGAGAGAGACCTCCTATACCCCATACGTGGTCTTTGCTCTGAACTTACTACAGCCTGCGAGCCATTCTCGGGCAAGCTTAAGTAGATTTTGTGTGGCCTGAGGCTATGCTCTCAAAGACCTTGCTCTCCCCTCCCACCTGATCCATTGAACTTCTCGTTTTCTTTTTTACTTACATTTATTTAAAACACTTGGCTGTTATGTTGATGGTTGAAAGATCATTTAGTTCTTTCATTTTTTCGTATATCATATTCAAGCTCAATACCTCATTCGTTGGCGCAATCCTTCCTCAGGTCTTCCACAACGAATTCATTCAGTCGTTATCCTATTGATCCATCCCGGTTTCTCGTTTTCTTATATCTCTCTTAGTTGTACATTTACTCTGTTAATTTGTTGTCACCTTTTCTCTTACAAAGCCGTATTATCTCTGGCGTTGACTTGATATTTTCTCGTTTTCATTTCGTCATATAACTATTTCTCATTTCTGTTTCCTCTCTGTCGACATACACCCTTTTCTCACCAGCTCATCTCACGATCAGTTTAGCTTCAGTTGGCTTCTTCTGTTCTCTTCTTCTCTCTTTAACTTAGGCATATCTCTATTAACTGCCGAGGGTCACGTTACAACACTGAAGACGATCGCCAGGAATATAGGCCTGTTCCAGGTCGACAATTTTTCCTTTCGAAAAATTATGATCACTTCATTCTTTGATTATTTCATTAGAACCATTATCTATATCAGTCATTTTTTCAATTATCATCATCATCAGGTGATGTTGATGTTGCACATGATCCTATCATGATCAAAGTAACAACCGTTTCACTTATATATGTCTATTTGCTTGAGTTTACAGTTTAAAATGTCGCCAGTAATCGATTTTTCCTGTATTTTCAGTGCTCATAAAAACGTTTCGTTGTGTAATTTTCCAATTTTTAGTGCAAAACCCTCTCTCGTATCGATAGTGTTGAGCTTTACAGTTTTTTATTAAGTAATGAAAAAGAAACGAAGAATGCTCTGAAGTGTTCATGTTTCAGATATGATAATGTGAATGCTTTTTTGTGATCCGTCTCTCTCTCAATGTCTCATTAGCTTTTATCATCTTTATAATTGCTCGCTTTCTCTAATCAAATCTTGATTCTTCTCTCTATATTCTTGTTCATAGTCTTTTGCTACTTGTATGACGTCATATGTTGGAGGATCCATCTCTTCTGACTGATGTCCTATCGCTGCCCCCCCCCCCTTCCACTCGCCAATTCTCGACCCCGATTTCGGCACAACTGTTATTCCGTTGCCAAACGGGCTGTTTCTTAATGTTTCATTGATTGTCTTCAAGTTTCATTCGTATTTTTACCGTTTAGTTCTTAAATGTACTTATTCTAATTTTCTTTTTCTTAGGATTCGGGTGGGTGCTCGGTGACTAAGACACGTCGCCGTAACAATTTTCCAATCGCACAGAAAATGGTCGTCAGAGGAGACCAAGGTACGTTTTTTTTTGGAGTAAAATATGTTCTTAACGAGTTATACAAGACCCTAAGTTCCAACAGCTTTAATGACCAGTGAGTTTTAAACATGCAGCCGCCTCCACCTTTTTTTGGAATGGCATGCACTGTTCATTGGCTGCTCCATCGACCCGGAGGTGGTCCTATCAAATTTTAGTTTGTGCAAATAAGACTCTTCCTGTATACTATTACATTACTTTCCGTCTAAGCGACTAGCAATCTCAGATTCGTTCTATCACCCATCAATGCAAGATGTTTCGTGCATTCAATGCTTTACATTATCACTATTTCTATTGAGAAGAAAAAAAATGAAAGAGCTTTGGGTTCTGCTCTTACTTCGTGCTCCTTTCATTCTTTCTTTCTTTCTCTCACTCTCTCTCTTTACTTTTTAGTCTCTCTCGCTTACTCTTCTTCTTTTTCATTCTCTATTTGTTTCCCTTAGCTCTTTCTCCGAATTTATGAATATATGAGAAAGTGTAAGAAACGTACATTTTTGATTCCCATTCCGTGTTAGTGGATTATCTGAGAAGCGACTATCCCAGAGTGGCCACAGGAAGACGTGAAGAGTTAACTCATTTCCCGTCTTGAAGAATTCTGAAATTGACAATAAGTGAAAAATTGTATTCAAAGCTTTTACGCAATTTCAAAGTTTTGTCTTTATATTGTATTTAAATATGTCAAATACTTAATTAGGCCTGATTTGAATGTACTCTGCTGCTCTCTTCATAACAGAAGCTAATTGTGGAGTACGAGAGAAGAGAGTGCTGAGTTCACTTTCGTGTTTCTTTTTTTTGTTTCTCGCAGTAGCTAACTACTAATTTATAGGCTGTTTTATTGGGTGAATTTTTCCGTTTATCCAACTAGAGTTTGTTCAGCTGAATTACCATTTCTTTTTGCGTCACTAGAGAGGCTGATAAGCATTTTTCAGAGACATATTATAAGGTTTGACGGCATCTATCTGTGCCATTGTAATCGGCCTAATATTCGACAGTTTCTTTTTAAACCATACCATTTCATAAGTCTAATCTTTGTGCTTTTGTGCCTCGTGGAAGTTAACGTTCGTCATTGGTAATACCGATACGCCCCTCCAATTGATAAAAAGCCTGATAGTATCATTTGCTATAACCTTTATAAGCGTTGGTGGCTACTTTTTGATGAACATGCTTCCATCAGAGAATATCAACAAACGCAGCACATTAAATCAAACCTATCTGTGTTAGTCAATGAAATTCATTTTTCAAATAACTTATTACATCTCGCTTATCGTCAACAGAATCTTAGCATCTGAAACCTTTCATCTCTATTCGTTTTTCTATTGTTTTATAAAAGGAACTTTTTCATGTTTTTTTCTACTTCCCCTAGCAGGCCAAGTTGTCTGCCATCTTCTTTTCTGTAAATTCCGATAAGGCGCAATCCTGTCAGGTTCTGCTCTTTTCACGCTCTTTCACTCTCACTCTCTCACTCTCTGCATATTCGCAGCCTTTCACCTTTCAGTTTATTTTGGTTTATCTTCTCTACTCCTCCTTCTTTTACTTCCTCTTCCTCTTTCTCTTTTTTCTTTTTTGGAATATTCTATAGAAAACTACAAGACATGCACCAATTGTCATTTATGTCTTTACTTAAAATTAATTTATGTCGCCGTTATTCACTAATGTTTTTTTAATGAGATAAGGCTACGTATTATCTGAGCGCCTTTCCTTCACAGCTTTATGTTTTAAAATATGAATGCTTTTCAATTTTTTTTTTTTTTAAATGCTAAAGGCTTGTTTTTCATATTGTTGAGGCTTGCTGCTGCGTTCTTATAGCATTCCATCATCTATATATCACTGTATATTTATATTTGTAATTAATTTTTCTTTTCATCTTTCTTGTATCAAAATTACAAATCACATATTCAACACTCCTTCTATGGGTTCATGTGTGAGCTATGACAGCTATTGATATAATCTTTCATCCTAACGAATTGCGAATATATCGGACAGGAGCAAATGATATTTCAATGTGTTTGTAGTCATTGTTAAATTCCTGAGAATACAGCAATAGTAGTCATTTTGCTATGGCTAGAACGAATGTTTTTCATGATTTCTATCGTTTATTGCAGACGAACGAAGGTATCTCTGCGCCTCTCACTCTCATTTTCTCTTGCTTTGCCTTCATTTTCATGACGTTGTCATCAAGTATCTCGTAGCTGCTTCCACTCAATGCCAAACTCTTTTCGTTTCTGTCTTACTTTGTTCTTTTCGTCTCTTGCGTTCTCTTAAGTAAACAGTTGCTATCATTCATCCACTTCGTTTTCCCTAGCCTATCCATTACTCTCAAAGACGTCCTCATTCACTCATGAACCTCAACTTTCCACGTCATTAATATTATGTTTTTAACAGATAGTTATCGCTTCTAGCAAAACAGTTGTCCTAACTTCATTAATATTGACTATCTCTCTTCCTGTCATCATTTTGGACTATATACAAGGAAGAGACAGAGGAAGAGAGACTGAATATTCAAAAGTTGAAGTGGTGATCGTCTCAAGACACATTTTCTGTGCTACTTTTCATATTATTATTGTAGTCTTTAATGTTATTTATAGTATTATATTGTTCCTTATATTGCTTACAAATTTCTCTCTCTTTCTATCTTTCTCTTATCTCTTATCTATTCATTGCCACATTAGATATATCCACTTAAGCCGTTTAACTATTCTGTAGACTGAGATGGCTGCCGTTGACAGTCATATGGAAGTTGATGTTCCACTCATCCTTCATGATTCCAATTCTTTGACTGTTCAAACAGCGGGGTTTGTGGATGAACCAGGTATTGAAATATCACGTCATGATTATGTTTAGACGTGTACGAACCCCTTTTTTTGATTCTTTTCCTTTTTCCCTGTTGCGATTAGAGATAGATGGCACGAAAAGCCGATTAATGCAAAGCAGAACTACTGTTTCATATTTCACAGTCGTGGCCGGAAGAGAACGCTAACGTTTCAATTCCAATCAAAATTTTGAGTTGTATATTGGATTTGGCAGGAAAATTCCATCAAACCCATTATTATCAAATCACTAACCTATTTGAGGCTTGCACCGTACTCTTAGAAACCAAGTTTCAAACTTCGCAGTACCAACCAAGTAATGTCTGTTTATTTCATATGGTTTCAAAAGACCCTTGGAAAACTTCCAAAATTCCTTAATTTTGGACGGCTGGCGTTTTTTATTGGCCACGACTGTTTATTTGTGTCTCAAATCGTACTGTACTACTGAACTCAGACTAATACCATTTTTGGAATTCTTCAGTCATTAAATATACGTTCGATACTTCGATCTGTATGTGAGCTTAAACGATTGAGATCATATGCACGTTTCTATATAATAACAACACGAACAATCAGTAGAAACAATGGTGCTTATGCGTTATTTCCCCCCCCCCCGTCCTAGCCACGCCCCTTTCTGCCGTTTTGCGCACGCTTTTGGTAAAGAAAATCAAGGAAAATCAAGTTTTTTAGAGATAGACTAAGCATTTAGAGGTAACCTAAGCCTTTTAAAAAATCTCAATTCTACAAAAAGAAATTCCGTGCGGCAATGGCAAAAGGGGCGGAGCCGGGGGGGGGGGGGGAATAACGCATAAGAGCCGAAACAATCTTACCTCCACTATAACATAACAAAACACAACCACCCAATTCTCCCACTACCCTTCCACTCATCAACGATTCACTGTATTTTTTATTTTATTATATTATAATATTATTATTTTTAGTGCTGGATTCTCCTGGCGGTAGTTGTTCTCGAGCATCCACGCAAGCAAGCCCGATGAGAAACATGAGCTCGGCTTCAGGTGGTCTTTACGTCAGTGCACCGGGAAAAATTATTTTGTTCGGTGAGCATGCTGTCGTATATGGAAGAGTGAGTTTTTAACCTATCAATTATGTTTAGATTGATTTGTTGATATATATAATATCTTATATTTATATATTTTTGCAGACTGCGATTGCTGGCTCAATCGACTTAAGAACATATGTGTCCATGTTTACATCGGCTGATGGACGAATTTACCTGTCTCTCCCGGATCTTGGTGTAGAAAAAACGTGGCTGCTGAAAGATTTGCTCAAAGCAGCTGATAGATTGGCTGGTAATTCATTATCTGTAATCTATTTATATATCTATGAAAATATTTTTAGCTGAACATCCTGTAGAGGATGACCAACCGCCTTCTTTAGAAGTTGTCGTACCTATTGCTCGTAAGCTATCAGGAAGTTGCGAAGATCAGTGTGGTGTACAACACTTAGCTATTCTAGCTTTTTGGTATCTATTATTGGGAGTAGCTCATAGGAAAAGGTTAGTATTAGTTATCAACCTACTGATAATCTGCATGATTTGTGCGTGGTGTGTGTATGCGTGATGTAACAAATACATAGACATCCTTCGCTATTTGTCGTCTTTGCGAATGGATAGTAGTGACAGTAGTAATAGTATTAGTAGTATTCTTTGCTTCTCTATTTAGTGATAAGCATGCTTTTCTTTATGCGCAGTATGCAAATCAAACAACTTCATACATTATTTTATCAACTTCAACATGTGTTTCACATATTGTTTGTATTGCTTGTTAATGTTTAGTGTTCTTGCTTCAACTGGAAAAACTGAAGGTGCTGCAGCTGATGGGGATCAATCTAAACTCGCTTCGTAGGTGTTTGTGTATTTATGTTGTCCTCATCATTAAGTTTTGAAGACGTTTCATGTTTAACAGCCTCATACGAATTTCAAAATACTAGTCCTAATCATACTTTTTGTTCTTTCAGGGACCTTTTAGCTGTCAAAGCTACTGTGAGATTCAAACTTCCTAGTTGTGTTGGACTAGGCTCATCGGGTAAGCATGTCATTAACAATAAATCATATTAATCACAACTTTTTAAGGTGCTTATTGTGTATGCATTGCAACATCACTTTTACAAACAGCAGGACTTATTCCTTCTCCATCCATTGAGGTTCATATTGATATATTCATATATTATTTAAACCCAAAATATTTTTTTGTGCCATCAGAACTGCAAGTTAATGAATATAATATATTCTTCTCCTACAAAGCACAAAACGATTGCATTCATAATCTTATTCCTATAGTTTACTATGCATGATATTCATTTTTCTATATTTAAGACAGATGAAGAAGGAACACTTACCTGGGAAGATCCACACTTGGATATGATTCGCAAATGGGCAACCGCAGCTGAATCTTTGATTCATGGTAGAGCAAGCGGTCTTGATGCAGCTGTTTGCACATTCGGTAAGTAGTTCAAGTTCATTCTATCATTTTCTCATCGGTCGTCCACAACTGGCGAGAGAAAGCAAGTTGATCCCGTATACCTTATTAGTCTCTGAATGATGCTTTGCTTTTATTGCTGCTTCTCGTTGTTCTCGTAATAATGTTAGATGATGCGCGTGGACGATTCATCGCGTAAATGGGTAGAACAGTTATGCTAACTTTCAAAAACAAAGTAAAAGTATAAATTTGCATTTCTGCCATGTGTTGTGTGATAGACAATTCGCTCATCTAATTTCTTATGCACTCGATTTGAAAATGATATTATTATTTCTATAATAACATCATTTCGTCTGAGTTTAGGCTTCAAGATTTTAATTTCATTATTTTTTTATTTTCTTTTCCTCCTTCAATAGCAGAAAACTCCTCTTCCCCCAGTGTGTTACATTATGTTTCAGTGTGTCTGGTTGATTGATTAGATATTCAATGATATCCTCATTATATAAGTTTCTAAACTTAAACTTCACTCTAAAACGAAGCTGTAACTTCGCAGTTTCTATTTCTCTTAACTTAACTTATATTTCTCTATACCAACTTTCAAACACTTTATTCTAACTCTTCAATCTTTTGCTCTTCATCTATCTCTGTCCGATATGAGAGTTGTGCGGTTTTCCTTGTCAAGCACGATCGCATATGGATCTATCGAGTTTTAGGCTACCGCGATTATGGATATCAAAGTTTTACGCATCTTGGATATGTAGGATGTTATGGTAATTTATACAGCTATGTTCAATGCTTCTCTTTTACTATTTCTTTCTTCGTCAATTGTTTGGTTGATCTCCTCTATGATGGAGTCGTGCTGTTCCTTATTTTTGCTATCAATGAGTGTAAATGGCATTTTTTTCCGTAATGCTTATTATTACAAACCACATCATCGAGGAAATTGAATCAGTCTGTTGCTTTATCCTTGTTAATCAGGAACTTGATCAGAAAGCTATTTGTGGAAACCTTACACATCATTAATCGTATTTTGAATATGTTAAGATCAAACGTTCAAAAAAAGAAAAGAAACGGACATCAAGTGTTTCAAAGCAACGATATGACAATTTCCTTCAACATCACCCTCTACCACAATCTCTCTCTCTATCTCTCTCTCTCTCTTCTTTCCTTCCTTTTCCTTCATTCTTCTATTTCTGACACCTCTTTCTTAGTATGCAATCACAGTTTTTTTTTATTTTAAACACCAACGAATGTTGAGAATTTTGTCTTTTATTTTCTATATTTTGATTGTTTCATATTATTTTGAATTCTCAACCCACATTCCACTATACCGCTGAGCTTGTTGTGTGTTCATGCACGTGCTTATCCGTAGTAATGTTCAGTGGTACATAATCGTAGTGTTGATGATTGGTGTGTGACACTTACATCTTTTACGTTGATGGCTTAAAGATAGATGCACAGCACCCCTCATTTCAATACCGTTATCGAGGATAATTGTGTCGAGTGCTTTTTTTTTTTTTTTACCTCTTTTTGTCAATTCTAATTACAAAGTTTTCAAAC
The DNA here is from genome assembly GCA_943334845.2 of Auanema sp. JU1783. Classification (NCBI taxonomy): domain Eukaryota; kingdom Metazoa; phylum Nematoda; class Chromadorea; order Rhabditida; family Rhabditidae; genus Auanema; species Auanema sp. JU1783. Next base: position 261,891 of record CALQYR020007486.1, on the reverse strand, counting down.
TATCATTTCAATAGCACTGTTTTGCATCCGTAAAGCTTATAGAAGTTTGAGTTAGTTCTAAATTAGAAGCTAAAATGACCTGAAAATCCGAAAAAATATATAAAAAAATAGAAGAAAAAAGATCTTCTTGGTATGCAAATGAGGTGTACTGTTCTATCCATTTATTCGTATCGCAGTTGTGGTGCCTCTTGTCAAACATTCTATGAGACTGAGAATATATATTCTCACACATTTCTCAGCTCTACTTCCAATTTCATTTCTTTATCTTTGTTTTTCCAGGTGGAGTTGCTAGTTATAAACCAGGGACCCGTATTGAACACTTGAAGAAGTAATTTTCATTGTAATCAGAGGGACTGCTAATAATCAAATCATTTCAGTTTACCAGATTTACGAGTTATTCTTGTGAATTCTAAAGTTGAACGTAATACTTCTCGCATGGTGCAGACAGTTAAGGAACGCTTAAGAAAAGTACGCGAGTGTCCAAGGCTTCATCTTAGTTTATCATCTTCTTTGCAGTTCCCTGATGTAGTAGAAGGAATCTTTTCCACAATAGATGCCATCTCGAGAGAAGCTGCTAAGATTTTGCACAAACCAGCTGATGATGGAACTGAAATCGAAGAGAAGCACGAAAAATTGGAAAATGGTGGCACAACAGTGCCAGACTCTGATCATCATTCCCTACAGGTATGACTGCTCAGAACCTCAGTTCTTGTTCAAAAGCTTCTTCGCTTCCTTCCTTCTTTAAATCCATTAGTTCAAGTAGACTTCCTTGAATGAAAAAAGAAATGCATGACTCTACCTGTTAGCTTCTGATTTCTAATTTCAATCTTACTAGATCTACTGAGTTATGCATTTTTCTTTTCACCATCACTTCTAACTTACTTATTTAAACGCACATACCTCTGTTACACCTCTGCTCTGTCCCTCCTGGAGAATAGCTTTTTGTATGGTGTGTAGTTGCAGCCAAATCGCGCCGGTAGTGTTCGTTCACAGTCATTGGCCTCCTATGTAGCAGGAGGAAAACGTGGATCGTCAGCTTCAGCCGTCTCAGCTATGTCCGAAAAAGGAGAACTCAGCGACACTTTCAGCAAGCTAAATGTGAGCTTTCAGTTCATTTCAAATATGAAAAAACAAACAATAACTCGACGGTGGATGTTTTTAATATTTAGAAACTTCCCACTAGTCTGAATGGAGTTTGTTTAATTTTCGTTAAAGTATTCACCACTTTGTTATGAAATTAGATATATTTTGGGAAGAATTCAGGGAAAAGAATTAGAAATCTAGAATACGAATACGTTTCATTACTTAACGGCATAGTCAAGTTAGCTCATTTGCCTTTTTTGGAAATTTGTTTTATTGTTTTGTCGTGCTTATATCAGCTTGCGACAAGCTTCTTTCATATCATTTGCTCATGCTCAACATTCATTTTAGGATTTATGTCGTATTAACAATCAGTTATTGATTGGATTAGGAGTTGGCCACCCCAAAGTAGATCAGATTTGCACAACATTAGCTCGCTATGGTATTCATCCTAAAATGACCGGAGCTGGTGGAGGAGGATCCGTTTTTGCTTTCCTCAAGCCAGGTAATTGAATAGTGTGCGAATCGTTTATCATATCACATGCTTACAGATACTCCTCAAACACTTCTTGATATGATGACTGCTGAGTTAGCAAAATTAGGATATGAGGTTTGAAAGATACAGTCCGTGTGTAATCTAATCAGCTACTTATAGGTTTGGCAACCTCCGTTGGGTGGTGCTGGAGTTGTCGAACATCAAAGACGTCCTGATCTTTTCGTTACGGCTCCATCTACAACCTGTAGTACCCCAGCAGCCTCTAGGCATAAATAGGCAAATAGGATAAAAGCCCAAAAAGCAGGGATACTGTCAATTGCTCTGATATAACTCAGGCGATTGTCTCATTATAAAGAAACGAGTTTAGATCTATCGTTTTCCCTCTCAAGTATAGATGAAACATTCAGCCACTTTTCTCTTCTGCACAATCGGTATTAAACCGTTCTGTTCTAAACCTCCATCAATTCCGTTTCACATGGCTCATTGTTAAGCACAAATCTGCTGCTCAATAAAAAGCCGTTTCCATATATTTCGGAATAGAGTAACGAGTAGTTTCCATGCACTAATTTGCCATGCGTGTGGTTTTCAATTGTTATCTCATTTGTAATAATTTTTTTCATAGTTCGAGATGTTTTATATATTATATATTAAGTCTTTGATTGGCCTCAATTTGCTGACTTGAATATCGTCCCAATCGTACTTCCTTCCAACCTTCATGAACTGTCTTTTCTTCCCCCCCCCCCACTCCCTCTCTCTCTCCCACTCCCATACTTCGTAACGTTTTAGAGGTTTTCTTCATATGGTCATCCTCTTGAACATATTGTCATGTCACTCCGTTGTCCTTCTACACATACTCTGTTCTCAATTTCTCATTCAACTACTTTTTCTTTTCATGGCTCATTCAGTTACTCAAGAGTGAGCTTTCATGTTAAACCCACTTTTTGAGGAAAAGCTTCTTTTTTTTTCTTTTTTTTTTTTATAATCTTGATTCTCAAAAAGAGAATCTGTTCATGTTTATCCTTTCTTCTTCAAGAGATAACCCTGTCAGAGTGTTATTATTAATATTATAATATGATTGATGTTCAAAATTACAGAGTGAATTAAGAGAAGTAGTTGTTAGATTGTAAAATAATGAAGCAGAACTTTATATATATTTATTCAAAAATACGTTTCTTTTTCGTTCAGAACGTACTTCCAATGACGAATTAATGAGAAATAAAACTTAAACTTGAGATTTTGTTTTGTTCAAAAGTACGTTGAGTACTTACAGCTGCCGATGTAGCAACCTCACACGTACTCTCACACATACACACACACAGACACACATGCACAGATTCCATTGGAGCTTCAATCGTGTGGGCGAATTGAATGTGAACTTTGTTTTCAGATTTCGAATGGATTATCTTGTACTAATTGCTGGGTTAGTGATGTTATGATTGGTCATTTATTCAATTCTACCTCCTACAATCCTGTTTTTCTGTTTCGCGTCAAACGGTTTTCCCATTTTTTTTCCTTTTTTTTTTTAGAATTTTTTGAATTCGTACAAACTATTTGCTTTTGTTATTTCCTAATATTTGTACGAGAAAAGGAAGAGTTATGCTATGATACTTGTAAAGTAGCATATTTGTGTGAATGGATTGCCATTAAAGGAAGTCGAAACTATGAGACCTCACTTACTTTCTCCACCTCCCTCCCTCCCTCCTAAACTCAATTCGCTTTCCTGTTATGCTGCTCGCTTAAAATTCAAACTTTATTTGTTTTATCTTAACCAGTTGATGATGCCTACAGAGAGCATGCTTATATGAAATATATCTGAGAGTTTTCGTTTACATGCGATTGAAGATAGTCATAGCGATTGTTAGCACAGCAGGCTTCATCACCATCCTTCTCATCATCAACATCGTCATCGTCATAATTCAATTTTGTCATTCAATGGCTGAACGGCCAACAACAGCGGCAGATGAGAATATTATATTTTACTTTATCTCTATTTTTCCTATCTGAAACAGCACTTTTGTCATTCTCTCCATCTTCCACATACTTTCCTCTGAGCATTTTCAGCAAATATGGATGATCCGCCAACACCTTCCTCGAAAAAACCACTTCCTAAGTATACTTCGATTGATTTAGAAAGTGAACTGCCGGACATATTCAGGTGAATTCAATATCCATTGCTTCAACCTGTCAACTATCACGTTTTCAGCACTTCTCTCAATCCAAATGTTCAGGACCCCGATTTGACTCTCTTTTATAGCCAACGCGATCCTCCTTTTTACAATTATAAAAAACGTAACAGTCCTCCTCCGAGTTATCCGCCATCCAACAGATGTGAGACAGTTTCATCTTATCTTATATAAAATTATGTTCTTCAGCTTTTTCAACATCTACAGCTCCGCTAACAAATTTCAGCTCGAACGATCGTAAGCGTTTCTGGTTTGTGGCTATTTTCAGCTGTTTAGTCATTTGCCCATTGATCATTTTCATTTTGTTCAATTGGTTTAATTCTCATTACAAACGTAACTCGTTCTGATAAGACAAACCATTGCAGCTCACAGTAATGCTTACAAACTCTCTTTTTCTATTTAAGAATGCGATCGGGTTATTCATAAGTTCATTTACAATATCATACCAATTGTAATTTATTATGAACGCACTTTCTGTATTATATTTAACTATATAAAACATTACTATAAACTCTGCAAGCAATTATTAGAAATGCTAACAACAGGAAGCTCGATGTGAACTATGAATCTTTGAAGCCACTCATCTGATGCCAAGATGATCACACGGTATTAGATATACCAACAGCAGCTCAAGTTTCGAAAAACTGCAGAAGAAAGTCACATGAATAACTTTATAATCAAATCAAAATTCGTGCAACACGATCCACTTCAAGCATCGGAAGAAGTTTTCAAATGATATCGATCACGCCATTAGACACGTGAACGACCGCTCATCAATGAATTGACTACGGAATGAAGTTGGAGTGTTAAGTGATCCACCGTCGTGAGACACGTGAACGACCGCTCGTCAATGAATTGACCACGGAATGAAGTTGGAGTGTTAAGTGATCCACGGCTTTGAGACACGTGAACGACCGCTCGTCACAAACTAACTACGGAATGAAATTGGAGGGAGTGTTAAGTGATCCATTCCTCACACCTCAAAAGTTTCTTCAGAATGACTTTCAGCAACAACTAACGTCAACAACCGTTGTTAATTGGTGAAATGTGGAAATGCTTTCGTGTGTTTATTCTAATCCTTATTATTTCGCCACAAAAACAAGCGGAAAATAGTGCAGTTGTGAGTCATTCCGATTTCAGATGTTCTTGATTAGAACTACGAGAGCTATTTTCGTTATTTTCTCATACATCAGTCTAATCGTTTGGAATATGCTCTCCAAGTGTTCATAAAGGAATGCAGGACCAATGGCATAGATACGCAACGCGTTGTGTGTTTTGTAGAGTCTTTCTACCTGGCGAATCATTTCATTGTTTTGGTGATAGTGGCGATTCGTATTTATACTGTTTAATCATTTAATTTTATCAAAAAGTTTGGCTGATTTCGATTTTAAGAGAATGAGAGCTGCTTCCATTGCGTTCAATTGCGCTAGAAGCGCCTTAACTTCGAGCAATCGAGTGATGTTTGTTAGAGCTCAACAGAATCTCATTTTCAAACATCAGTAAGACTGTTCCTATGATCTTCCATGATATTGTAGTGAAAATTCTTTTACATCAAGTTTCTTTTTAGAAACTACTCTGTCATGGCTGAGGCTCAATTCAAACAACACGAAATCGTATCCGACGTATGTTTTCACACTATGATCGAATAACGTTAGAAGAATTTACAGGTTATCAGTGTTGGTCCAGCGAAAACTGTGAAAGTTGAGTATGACAGTGGTGTTGAGGTGAGCATAGCTTGATTCAGTGCTCCATCTTTGTGAAAATAACAAGGAAAAAAAAAGAATTTTGTAGGTCTCTCTTGGAAACGTTCTAACACCAACTCAAGTGAAAAATGTTCCAAAGCTTTCATGGGAAGCTGAAAGTGATGCTCTCTACACCGTTATCATGACTGGTATTCATTCCCTTCGATGTTTGATTATTTATCTTTTCTATTTAGACCCAGATGCTCCTTCTAGAAAAGAGCCTACTTATCGTGAGTGGCATCATTGGCTTGTTGTTAATGTTCCTGGAAATGACATCAGCAAAGGAGATACCATTTCTGAATACATCGGATCAGGTCCCCCACAAGGAACTGGTATTAAATATACTTCTATATTTCAATGTAGTAGTGCTTCTGTTTGAGGTCTCCACCGTTACGTTTTCTTGGTTTATAAGCAACAGGGCAAGATCCAAGACAATGAACATGGAAAACTGACTAATACTTCTGGAGATAATCGTGGATGCTGGAAGGCCGCTAAGTTCGTTGAGAAGCATGGTCTCGGAACTCCTGTAGCTGGAAACTTCTATCAAGTCAGTGACTTAGAATTGTATCTTTGTTTATCATTACGTTACAGTCTGAGTGGGACGATTATGTTCCAATCCTCTACAAGCAACTTGGAGCTTAAATAGGAAGCAAAATACTTGTTTAAGATTTATGTTTTATATTTATAAAGATTTTAATTCATTTCCGTGTTATTACTCTCTTTCCAACTTCCAATTGTGTTAGCGACCAGTTCATCGTAGTTGAACTCTTGGCACTTGGCTAAGACAAGAAAACGGGGTTAGGTTAACAGCAAACACATCATTGTAGTTTATAGTTTGTATGTTTTTTGAACTTTTTTCAAATTACTTTCGCTATGGGACCTCTGACCCGCCTCTACCTTATTTTGGATGTCCGAAGAGCAGTTTGTTCCTGATAATCGTTGTAGCCATGTCAGGTTGTTGAGAGAATGTGGAATGTTGGCGTTAGTTGTTTTTATTTTTTTGGGAGACGTTAAGAGAACTTGTCTACCAGTGGGTTGAAAGAGAGAAAACCTTGGAATCCATGTTCAATATGTTCTGCGCATATTCTTCTGTTTGTGTTTTAAATAGTATTACTTCTATGTTATTCGAGATTTCGTATATGATTTTGGGTAGTGTTGTGAACTCGCCTCGTTTAACCAACGAGTATGAAATGAGTTGCTTATGCTATGAGTGGCTTAAGGTTCCAATTAAGTTGAGAGAAGAGGTGTGGAGATAATTCAATTTTGTTCATAAAGATCCAGAGGTTTTACTTTGATGCAACTCCTAAAAGTTCATTTTTTCCGCAAAAGGATTGCTTTCAATACTCGTCTAACGTGTGTATAGTACTTTCTGATAGATATCACTAGACAACATCCAGTTGTTCAACACAGTTTCACTAATGTATCTTTTGCATCATTTCTCTTCCTCAATCTTAAGCATGTGTGGGAGATTCTAATGAGTTTGTTGTGAGTTTTAAAACCGTTTCTCAGAAGATTTGAAGTTTTAAACTCAATCTGTCTTTCTAGAGAGTGAATTTTTTTCAGTTGAAAGGAGTACTAGTGGCGATGATTTGAGCGAAAAATATTTATGAGAGAACACTGATATGTTACTTGAAAGGATGGAGGGAGATCGATCTAATCTTTGAAATTGGTTGATGAACCTGACGTTCTCTAATATCCTGGAACCTTTGGAGAATCTCAGGGGAACATGGCCAATTCTCGAAAAGCATCTGAAATGACAAATAAGGGAAGATAATCTAATACAGTGAAACAGACGGAACACATTGCAGTATGAGAGAAGGGAGAGTGGGATGGGAGCCTACCTGGGAAAGGTAGGTGGGGGGCTTGAATTCAGACATATAGGGAGGGGAGGTCATGCCCATTTTTTTCATAATAACTTAGCTATTTTTTCCAAAAGGTA